>PVKM010002693.1:0-62861 GCA_004027735.1 Carollia perspicillata | reverse complement strand
AGTCTTTCTTTCAAAAATGAACATAAAGAGATTCTCAATGACTCTATTTAGCAACTCATACCTGCACAACCTTCCTCCATCAGAGGAAATGTAGACGCAACGGTCTGTGAGATTCGTTGAGATGGAAACAAACTCATTGATGTACCCTGCTCTTCGCATCAGTCGGAACGTATTCACTAGTTTCTTATGGTCTCGAATGACACCCAGGATGTTACCTAAGCAGAAAGAAGAATATTTAAGACAGAAATAAAAAAATAAGTCCTACAGGATTTAAATTACACACTCAATAAAAGGGATAAGCGGCCCTGAGTAGTCATTTGAAAACACTGACAAAGCCTCTAGCCCATCAACAGGGCTGCAGAGAAGCCACACAATGGGACGTTAAGGGCAGTCCGAGGGACCTGGGTCTAGGGCCAGCCTTACCAGATGATGGAAGAGCAACCCTGGAAAAGTCAGTCTCATTTTCCTCATCCGTCAGCACCATGCTGGGGGCATAAACTGGGGGTCCAGACCCCCTAGGTTTGAACACTGGCTCTATCATTTCCAAAGGGCCAATGTGAGGGTTAAATGGGTTGATCTTATGTAAAGCACTTTGAACTCTGCCTAGCACCTAATAACTGCTGTCATGAAATAGCTTGTTGTGATCATCAACTGTGAAATAAGGAAAGTAGATCTCGCCTCCCAGGGTTAGCCTGAAGACTCAGATGGGTACCGGCTGCACGTGAAAAGCACTGGCTCTCTCAGTGTCGCCCCCTGGAATACACTGAGCGAGGCAGGGAGTCAACAGCCCTGTTTTCCTACTCACTGGCCCATGCCTCGCACAGTGGGAGGAAGGATTAACACCTGGCAGAGCGGGAGGAAGAAGAGGGTGAGAGCTAAGTGGTCACCATGAGCACATGGAACACAACGGTGAGAGGGCAGGCACCCGGACCACCGAATCTCAAGTGAACAGAACAAGGCACACTTCCTGATGAGCCTCTGGGACTCCCTGAAGCGGGTGGGAAGGAGCAGGTGAAAGAAGCAACTAGAGCATGAGCGGAAGGAAAGAAACTCTCTTGCCACAGGCTCTTGACAATCAATTATCAAGTGACTGAATATAAGTCAGCTCACTGTCAGGGCTGATCTGCACACTTTTGTAGAATGCCTCACATATTTAACTTGAACTTAAAGACACCATGTCGAGGCTTATTCCACTGTGCATGTGCTGGCAGCTGCAAAAGGACAGAGAGCAGCCAGCCTCTGCAATGTTAGCCTTTGACTCTGAGAGCGGTGTCCTTGCTGAACCTGGATGGCCCGGAGCCAATGGCATAACTGTTTCTGTTACTGGTTTTCTACCTTTAAATTAAGGTCGACCCAGGCCCAGGATTAAAGTACATTTGTGTTTTAAATACATGAATGGATTCTCCCCCTCCCTCACAGACTGTTTAGGATCAACATGTCTCCTGTGGAATAATAATATGCTCACCATTGAGGAAGACAAGAAACACATTTGGGTAAGAGAGCTCTTCTCCACATAATAAATTCACATCTTCGACCCCCAGGTTACTGGCTAATTTAACAATGGGCCCATCTTCCATGTCAGTCGTGATATGAGTCATAAGGGCCAAGTTTTTAACCAAACCACATGCCTGAAACACAAAAGACGGTCATTTCTAAGAATGAACACTAGTAACACGAAGTACATTTCGTGTCTAAAAATAATTCAACACTTTCTGCTGATGGCAATGGAAAGCAATGTAACCTTGCGGGGGCCAGGTGAGCAATTCATACAAAAGCCTGAAAAATATACACACCCTTTAACCCACAGAAAGCTGTCCTAGGTTAACAAGCAACAATACAAACGTAAATTTAGTCACAGAAATGCTTAGCACGGCACTATTTGAAATGGCAAATAATGACAGCATCACAAATGCTGCCCCCAATAGAAAATGATGGTATAAATTGTTACTCCCAGACAACAGACCACGCTAGTCATTAAGATGACATTGTCTACCAGCAGTAAAGGAAAGCATTGATAAACGTGGACACATAAAATATAAAACTTCTGGCCTAAAATGAGAGACAGCCCACAAAATAGCCAGCCACTATTCTATAAAGCTTCTTGGTCATAAAAAGCAAAGAAAGACCGGAGAACTGCTCCAGATGAACAGACTAAGGAGACCTTCCAACTGAAAGCAATGTGTAATCTTACATCAAAAAAAGACATGAGTGGGACAACTGATGACAACATTTGAAGGAGGTGTACAGTGCACAGCAGTTATCAGTTGGAGTTTCATGAGGTTGAGAACCATGCTATGGCTAAGATATTCCATTTGGAGATGGTTAGGGTGAAGGGTTGTGGAAATTCCTTGTACTATTTTTGCAATTATTTTGCATGTCTAAAATTATTTCCAAATGAAAAGAAAATATAACAATTTTAAACTTCTATACAACCAAACCCCCCCCAAAACTGAAATATAAATAAGTAAAAAATATAGCCAATAGAAAAAAGGCGAAATGTGTGTCATGTAAAGATTATATTTTCAATTCCGAAAAGCCACTTGCTGTAATGATGCACAAAATAGTTACATTATCGGGGTCAGCTGAAGCAGTCTTTGGGAAATCTAGTGTTTCAAAGCTCAAGATGTTTAAGTTATGCAAATTTAACAAGCTGCATAATTTTAGTGTGAATTTCCATATGGTTTAAAATAAATTAGGAGAATGGTACTTTCTAAAGAATCGTAACCCTACATGAATTTCTATTTTTCACCTCTTCCAAGTCATAAGAAATTCCTACACTTTGAAACTTACATCTTTTTTGTCATAATTAACTTATTTATTCATTCAACATATCTTTATGGAGCCTTCATTCTGAGGAAGGCTCTTGTGCTAGGAGTTTGGAATGCAATGGTGAGGCCAACAAGGACCCTCCCTCCTGAAGTTTACAATTTAGAATGACTACACTCAAGTGAAACCAACAGTGGAGAGCATGAAGGTGAAATGGCCATGATACAGGAGGTAGGGGATGCATGGTAACAAACATATTTAAACCCCTTGGTGTAGTGTTTAGGTAAGTGCCTGTGTATCCTACAAAATTGAGTCGGAATCCATGTTAGGTCTTGGGCTGTGTGCTCTTACTTGGCTGCAAATGCAACTGTGATATTCCCTAAGGACATCCAAAAAAAATAAGGGGAAGCTTAAAAAGAGCTCCTCGTAAGCAAAGGTAATGGGTTTCTCAATTTTCCTTCAAATTCTGTGTCCTCTCCATTGCATTGTTGGATTCCTGGGTTAACTAAACTAGGCAGAGAATTTGGACCATATTTCCATGTAGGTGAGATACTAAATCAAATGTTTCTGTAGGTGCTGATTCTGGAATGATACTGATGTCATCCTGGCAAGCTGCATTAATATTTCTTTTTTTTTTTCTTATTTTACTTGTTATTCAAGTACAGTTTTCTGTCTTTTACTCCCGTCCCAGTCCACCCCCCCTGTGCTCCCCACCTCCCTCCCATTTCCACCCCCCTTAATTTTTGTCCGTGTGTCCTTCATACTTGTTCCTGTGACCCCCTTCTCTTTTCCCCCTGAAATTCCCTCCCCTCTCCCCTCTGGTTACTGTCATCCCATTTTCTACTTCAATGTCTTTGGTTATATTTTGCTTGCTTGTTTGTTTTGTTGTTTAGGTTCCTGTTAAAGGTGAGATCATACGGTATTTGTCTTTTACCGCCTGGCTTATTTCACTTAGCATATGCATTAATATTTCTGGACCACATAAGTGGCTGGTCCCCCGCGAAAATATATGGCCTGGGAGAACGGGAGCAGAAGCAGAACACCACCAACAGGCACTAACTCTGACACAGCACAGAGACTCGAGCACCTCACCTCTCCTTCAGGAGTGTCCGAAGGACAGAGCATTCCCCACTGAGACGGCTGGAGGGATCGAGGGCCACTCACTTTTCTTGTTTTTTCAAACTGGGAAGAGATTCTCGTCATCATACCCAGTGCAGATATATATGACAAGCGAGACAGTACTTGAGTCACACCTTGACGGTCCATTTTAAATCTCTTTAGAGACCAGTTTCCCTGTAAAGAAAAGAAAGACAGGCTACTCTTGATCTTTCGTAAATTGCCTGATACTTCGCAGTTACTCTGAGAAGTTCATCATAGAGATTACATGTTTATGAAATTAGAGCCATGATGTATTTAGCAGTCAAAATGTCACAATTAAAATTAAAATCTAGACAGGTCACTTGCTGGGGTTTTCTAGGAATTTAATGAATATTGCCTATGTCTATGAATCATCTCAGGATACTCTTAAAGTAGTTATCTTCTGAAGAACTAATCATATCCCAAACAAGCCAGTTCAACTAGAGATTTCCACTGGAAGCAATAAGCTGACTAGGAAAACAGTAGCAATTTCTACACACATTTAAGGTAAAACTGGCGTAAAGCTCAAAGAGCTAATTTCATGTTGGAGTATGCCATTATTTGAATGTCTTCCAAAAATTAGTCTTAAGTAGAGGAAAATATAGCAACCCAAAAATAACTCTAACAGCAGTTATCAAGAATAATGAATAAACTGCAGGCTTCTTAATTAAAGTTAAAAACTGAATGTATAGTCATATTAAAAATATTATGCATCCTCTGTGGCTATCACATCAATCTTAAAATAGACCCATATGAAATATATCTTGAACATTAAACATATTTTTCCTTCTCTGTATTAAATACATTAAATACAGGGGTGAACAAAAGTAGGTTTACAGTTGTGAGTACATGAAAGCTTGTTCTTGTATTATTATTTATTAATTGTTGTATTAGTTTCCAAGTGAACAATCATAAATCTACTTCTGCCCACCTCTATATATTACTTTATAGTCGTATTAATTGGACTTACTAACTATTCTCAAGGATAACTGAAAGATTGAGGTTAAGAACTGTTATATTTTAAATTTATGATAACATGAATTAATGGTAGAAAATACTATGCAGGGAAAAGCAAAATAGAAAATAAAATAGTTCAATAGTCTTTCTGATTCAAAAGCAAAAACAAATAAAAAATTGTACCTGCCACAGTGGTTCTGTATTTCTCTTTTGAGAATATGATAAAAGCTATGACTATTCTTGTGAAAACAAATACACATCGGTCATGAACACAACATTTTTTCATTCAATTTCAGGGTGGGACTCATGGATCCCACATTAAAAATTCTCCTAGTAGGAAAACTGCTAAGGACTTACAAACAGATAAAGTGACCTGTTTGAATTAAAATATGTAACTTTGAGCACTCCTTCACAAATTAGAGTTTAACCATTATTATAGTGAAAGTCTATCACTTCAGAAACTTGCATTTTTGATAACATAGAAAAGAGTTAAATTCTAAGAAACTCTATTACAAAGCAAAGAATAAAGCAAACACATTTATTCCACAAGTTAACTTCTTTACTGCTTTTTCCATGAACTCCTTTTATGCTTTGAATGAGAATGAGCCTCGTAAACTGATTTATGCTCAGAGAGTAAGAGTAAGGTAAATAAATATTCTGCACTGAACTAAAATATGGCAGCAGCTGCTGGCCAGTGGGAAGTAGGTGGGGAGTAGAGCCAAGATGTTCAGCCAGAGAATGTGCTCTTGTACCCGCAGGAGCATTACAAAAGGGAGAGAAGAGGAACAGACGGGGTCTAAAACCGCTCCTCTGGGAAAATTTACTTGTTGAAAATATTCTACTAATGGTAACAAAGAATTAGAGAAGCTGACTTTTTTCGGGTTGCCCACAGGCTGGAGTACACCTGCGATGAGGCCACTAGTCATTTTTCTAAATAGCAGTCTTCTCTGGGAGGTAAAGTGGTATCACTGAGGGACAAAGAACTACTCAAAACAGCTATTATGACCTGAAAATCATGAGTCTGAAAGCAAGAAAAAGTAATCCTCACAGAAGTGTGTTTGAGAGGTTTCTGGAGGCTTCTCTTCAAATATCCAGGCATCTAACGTCAGGAAAACTCGGGCCACAGGAGTTTCACGTGCCTAAGTAAGCACAAAGGCCCGGACCTCCGCAGGGCTAGCTGTAACCGCCACTGCAAGGGCTGCTCATGGACCCTGAAAGTTCCAAGGCCGAGTACCGCAGCAAGTCTGCCACTGATCCTTTCATTAAGGGAATCAACATGGAACAATATACTACTCTTTTGTTGAGGCAAAAATCCCATCCATAAAACTAATTTTATGTCTGGCACACAAAACGTAAACCAAACTTTATCAGATAGACCTATAGCTGTTACACTTTAAGAAAAGGAGCAAGAACCTATCTGATAACCCTTTACGAACAGCCAGGGCCCTGAATACACAGCAGCTGCAAAAGCCTGAATTTATCTCCGTGTGGGGAAGAGCTGATAGCCCTTTGAGGAACATAATACAATGAAACATTTTGTACTGTTACAGACACAAGTTGTCACTAATAAACCTATGTGTACTATGTCCCTTTTATTACAGGAAAAAATACAGAAAGACATCCATGAAAACAATGGCTATTAATGGTGAAAATAAAAGATTTTTCCTTTATGTAACAGTATATCTATTTTCTTATTGCCTCGAATAACAGGAACTATAATTTGGCAGTAAAGTCACATAGCAACAAAATTCATACTGATACCATTTAAACTGTAGACTACCTTTCAAAGTAGCAAATGTCTGATTTGTGAGCATCCTTGAAGACACACACACGCACACACACATTTCACCTAGATTCTTACAGTACTTTAAACTTCCGCTCCACTGAGCAGATCCACGGACCCTGGGGCACAGAGTCTAAATAAACCAGTGGCCGAAGACTCACGGTAGAAATGGCGTTCACCATGCCGTTGGTGATCTGGTCCTGACGCATGTGCTTGACCACATCGAACTGGGCAGCTCTTTGCTTCGGAATCACCTGGTCTGCAATTTTCTTCATTTCAGAATTAAATTTTTTGAACAAATCTTCAAAAAGAAGAGATAAAAGCTAAAGAAAAAAAAGGTATATGGTGAACTTTCAAAATGTATTACTAGCTTATTTAATACATTTTAGGTTTGTATTAAACTTTGTTAAAAAATGAAATGAACAAACAGCTTAAAACTGAAAAAATATGTTTTAAAATTCAACTTGATGAATAGGTGCTTTTCTTTGTCTGATGATCCACCCTCACTCATCACTCTCCAGACCAGTGAAAACTGAAGCCCAGACTCACGCCAGTCCTCGGACCAGTGCCTGGCTCTACAAGCCTGAATAAGCAGGGAATGATGTAAATGCTGTAGAGACCAAAATATGACGTAAAACAAGTTAGTTCAGTCTATGCTAGAAAAAAAAATCAAAGTGTTTAAGTCCCCACTCTAAGGTTATCTGGAAACAGGATTCATCAATGATTTCATGAAATGAGTGAGTAGTGGAGATGGAAGGAAGGCTAGGCTTTGGAAAGCAGGTAGAGATCTTACGGCGTCTGAGTTCCTCTGCAGAAAGCCACAAGACAACATCCTTTCCACTCCCATAATTTTAAAAACGATGAATTAACTGTAAAATCATAAACTTCTTGATTCTGACAGAGAAGTAAGGTTGCAACAGCCGGGTGAACTGAACTGCCAAAGGGCTCACGCCTCTCCAAGGACAGATGGGACACATGACAGAGCAGATGTCTGCCACAAAAGAAGAAATCAACGAAAATTTTAAGGCCTTCTTAAATGCCAAATGTGGCCTGCCATGAGAGCTTAGAACACGTCAGAGCCCCGGACGCAAGGGGATCCACACTCACAAGTTCTTTTCCATGAGTGCTCACGGAAGACTGGGGTAAAGCAAAGGAAGTAAGGCCTGAGAGAGACCCCTGTGTTGGAACAAGCAACAGAATCCAGTCTACTTCCCTGGAGTTTCTCTCACATGAAGCACAACCATTAAGTCACTGGAGAAGGGCCAGGTAACCCTCCAGGTGATGGACCCAGGCAAAGGTAGCCTCCTGCACTAAGACAGGAGGGGTGGAAGCAAAGCTGTATGAGGTGGAAGAGGGTGGAAGAGGGCCCCCCACACCCACCATAAGCCATGCACCTGGTAATAAACAACAGTGGTCTACGGCTGGAGGAAGGCCGGCAAACGCCTCTGACCACTGATTTCAGGAAAAGGTACAAGGACAGATGTAAGAGGAGAAGTCAAAACCATCTTTCCCTGGGGCAGGGCAGAAGACCTGCTTGGGCCAAGGATCCTATACTGATACGAAGCAAGACCCAGATACCACAGGGAAGGGCAGAAAACTGAAAGTGTTCCTTTATAAAACTGGTGAAAAAGACAGAATGCCCATTCCTGTTCAACACTTATTGGGGGTACCATTCAGTGCAACAGGGGATGCAACAGAAATAGAAGACATGGATGTTGGAATGAAGAAATAAATGTTTTATTACTTGCAGATAACATGTTTGTCCACATAGAAAATCCCAAAGCATCTTTAAAAAAGAAAAAACAAACCCTACCATAATAAGTGAGTTCAGCAAGCTTACAAGATACAGGCCAATATACAAAAACAGTTTTATTTAAAACATTAATCAGAGAAATTACAGAGAATCTCAATAGGAGAGATATACTATGTTCATGGATAAAAAGACTGAGTATTATTAGATATTGATCTACAAATTCAAATGTGCTCTCAAGAAAAAAAACCAGCAGACTTTTTAAAAAACTGAAGTAACTCTAACATTTAAATAAAAATGCTAAGGGTTCACAGTTTATAATGATAGAGAGAAAAAAAGAAAACCCTTCACTACCCACCTCTGGAGGAAACTAGAGAGCTAAATCAATCTTCTGCAAACTGGTTTAAAAAAAATCTAGCATGCATTCATCTGCATTCTCCATATAAATTATGTCTCCGAGAGCCAAAGAGAAGCTAATGAAAATATTTTGTATTGAAAAATTCTAGCTTAAAAATGCAGAGAGAATGAAACTATTAAACTATCATTATTTTGCATGTCTTAATTAAACAATGAACCAAGGAATAATAAGCAGTAGCAGCTAAATAAAACCATCAGGAGAAAGGCTGATAGGGAACTTTATGATGGATGAATCAGGGTGCCAAATGCCTAAACCCAGTGATCAACTCCAGTGGCACATAAAGTAGATATAACCAAACACGTCTCAAGAAAAAAAAAAAGACTTTGAATAGGATCTAGCCTCTGACTTTAACTACAAGAAATTTAGAGAACAGATAAATAGTTAGGAATATGCCAGTACATGTTAAATGACACCACAGGGATACCATCACGTGGGGACACAGAATATGGGAAAGTCTTTAGGATAAAAGGTCCAGTTTTTTTCAAACACACACGGAGGGAGAACCTACAGTTCAAAAAGAATTTAAGAGACGTATCAACCAAACAATATAAGAGACACGTTTGGATCAATCAAACAACCGTATGATTGTTCCAAACAATCATACGGTAAACAACTATATGTTTATTTATTTATTTATTTGAGAGAGAGGGAAGGAAGAGAAAAACATTGATTGGGTGCCTCCCATATGAGCCCCAACCAGGGATTGAACCCACAACCTAGGTAGGTGCCCTGATAGGGAATCAAACCTTTTGGTGTATCGGACAATGCTCCAACCAACTGAGCCATACCAGCCAGGGCAAAACATCAATATTTATACAGAAATCAGGGCAAGTTAAACACATAATGAATCCTTGATGATTTAAAGCAATCATTCTTTAAAAATTTTAGGTGTGAAAATGGTGTTTTAATTCTTAAAAGTCCTATCTTTTAGAGATACATTTTAAAGTATTTACAGAATGTGATTTGCTATCTGGGATACTGAAATAATTTGACATCCTAAAGATTCCACCAGAAGAACTACTGGAACTAATAAATAAGTTCAATAAAGTGGCAGTATACAAAATCAATCTCTAGAAATTATACACCAATAATAAACTACCAGAAAGGGAAACTAAGAAAACAATCTCATTTAAAATTACATAAAAAAATACCTGGGAATAAATTTAACCAAGGCGGGAAAAGACCTGTACTTGAAAAATTGGAAGATATTGAAAAGAGAAGTTGAAGATACAAATAAATGGAAGCATATATCATGTTTATGGATAGGAAAAATCAACATTATTAAAATATCTGTACTACCCGAAGCAATCTATAGACTCAATGCAATTCCTATAAAAATAGCAATGGCATATTTCACAGAACTAGAATCAGTAACGTAAAAATTTACACAGAATGACAAAAGACCCTGAATACCACAGCAATCTTGAAGAACTAAGTTGGAGGAAATTATGCTACCTAATATCAAACTATACAAGGCCACAGTAATCAAAACAGCATGGTACTGGCATAAAAACAGACATACAAATCAATGGAACAGAATAGAGCCCAGAAATAAACCCATGCCCATATGGCCAATTAATAGGCAAGAACATACAATGGGGAAAAGACAATCTATTCAATAAATGGTGTTGGGAAACACCACTGAAGATGTGCAAAAAGTAAAAAGAAAACTAGACTATCTTCTCACACCATACACAAGAATAAACTCAAAATGGATTAAGGACTTAAATATAAGACTCTATACCATAGTAATCCTAGAAGAAAACATAGGAAGTAAAATCTCAAATGTTTCAGCTGTGGTTGGTGTGGCTTAGTTGGTTGGAGCATCATCCCATAAACTGAAAGGTCACAGGTTCAATTCCCAGTCAGGGCACATGCCTGGGTTGCAGATTTGGTCCCCAGTCGGGGTGCGTGCAAGAGGCAACCAATCAATCTTTCTCTATCACATCAAGGTATCTGTTCCTCTCCCTCTTTCCCTCTCTTCTCCTGTCTCTAAAATCAGTTGGCATGTCCTCAGGCAGGGATAAAAAAATCTCAGCCATTTCTTTTTTTCTTTTTAACTATGTGCATATTTACTTTTTAAAATATTTAATTAATTTATTTTTAGAGAGAGGGGAAGGGAAGGAGAAAGAGTGGAAGAGAAACATCAATGTGTGGTTGCCTTTTATGTGTCCCCTACTGGGGACCTGGCCTGCAACCCAGGCATGTGCCCTGACGGGAATCAAACCGGTGACCCTTTGCCTCACAGGCCCGGGCTCAATCCACTGAGCCACACCAGCCAGGGCTCAGCCATTTCTTATAGTAGTATTTTTTTCTGAACTATCTCCTCAGGCAAGAGAAACAAAAGAAAAAAAATGGGACTACATAAAACTAAAAAGTTTTTGCACAGTAAAGAAACCATCAAAATGAAAAGACAACCCACTGAATGGAAGAAGATATTTACCAATGATGCATCTAATAAGGATTTCATATCTAAAATTTATAAAGAACTTATAAAACTCAACACCAAAAGGCCAAACCCTCCAACTTAAAAAATGAGTGAAGGACATATATGACACTTCTCTAAAGAGGACATACAGATGGCCAACAAACTTATAAAAAGATGCTCAATGTCGCTAATCATCAGAGAAATACAATTAAAACCACAATGAGATATCACCTCATTGCACATGTCAGAATGGCTATCATCAATAAGTCTTCACACAAGTGTTGGCAAAAATGTGGAGAAATGTGTTTGGTGGGATGCAGACTGGTGCAGCCACTGTAGAAATAGTATGGAGGTATCTCAAAAAATTGAAAACGAAACTGTCTTATGACCCAGCAATTCCACTTCTGGGTATGTGTCCAAAAGAACCCAAACCACTACTTCAAAACAATACATGGGCCCCTATGTTCACTGCAGTATTATTTACAATAGCCAAGCTATGGAAGCAGCCCAAGTGCCCACCAATAGACAAGTGGATACAAAAAGCAGTGGTGCACACACACAATGGAATATCACTCAGCCATTAAAAGGAACGGAGTCTTACCATTTGCAACAGCAAGGATGGACCTAGAGGGTATTGTGCTAAGGGAAGTAGGTCAGTCAGAGAAAGACAAATACCACGTGACAAATTTCACTTATGTATGGAATCTAAAGAACAATATAAACGAACAAACAAAACAGAAACAGACTTGTAGATGCAGAGAACAGACTGATGGTGGCTGGGGGCAGGGCAGGGCTTGGGGGACTTGGTGAAAAAGGTGAAGGGATTGAGAAGTACAGATTGGTGGTTACAAAACAGTCATGGGGATGTACAGTACAGTATAGGAAATATAGTCAATGATACTGTTATAACTAGGTATGATGTCCAGTGGGTGCTAGAAATATCTTCAGGATCACTTTGTAAAGTCCATGATTGTCTAAGCATTATGCTAACCACCTGAAACTAATACAAAGTAATATGTACACTGTAATTTAAAAAATTTAAAAATAAATAAATAGCCCTGGCTGGTGTAGCTCAGTGGATTGAGCGCGGGCCTGTGAACCAAAGGATCACAGTTCGATTCCCAGTCAGGGCACATGCCTGGGTTGCAGGCCAGTTCCCAGCAGGGGACGCACAAGAGGCAACCACACATTGATATTTCTCTCCCTTTCTTCTTCCCTTCCCCCTAAAGATAAATAAATAGAAAATCTTTTAAAAATAAAAATAAATAAAATAAATAAGTATATATTTTTTAAAAAGTGATTCGATGACTCGGCTTTGTTTAACAGTCCCATTTGTGGAATGGGAGGAGTGGGAGAGAGCCAAAGAGGGCAGAGGTAAAACAAGACCGACTTCTATATATGATAACTGAAGTTGCGCGATGGGTATCTAGGGGTGAATTTTATTACCTAATTCTATTTTTAATAGTTACTATTAAATTTCAAAATGTAATATTATTTTACTTTTTAAAAGATTTTGTTTGTTTATTTTTAGAGGGAGGGGAAGAAAGGGAGAAAGAGAGGGCGAGAAATGGCAATGTGAGAGAAACACCTATCAGTTGCCTCCCACACCTGCCCCAACTGAGATGGAACCCAGGCTGGTACCCTGGTCTGGAATCGAACCAGCAACCTTTCGTTTTGTGGGACAACACCCAACTAACTGAGCCACACGAGTCATGGCTAATATTACTTTAATAGCTACTTCTATGTTTGTATTTATTTGAAACTTTGGACATGTTTAAAGATTTTTTATGAAAATTAATTCTAAACTTTATATGGAAAAGCCAAGACCCTAAAATAGACAAGACACTCCTGAAAAAAGGTGAATGGACTGAGGAATGTACAGACAAACTGACCGGTGCGTACAACCAAGAGTCCAGAAACACACCTACACACATATTAAAACTTGTCACATTGGAGAGGTGGCTCTTAGATCACTGAGGAAATGAGAGAGACTATATCATAGATGGTGCTGGGACTTGTTATTCACTTGAAAAACAACTGAAATTGGATGGTTTTCTTCATTCCAATGGTCCAGATGGCTAACGAACAAATACCAAAGACATAAGTTTAAAAAATAAAAAAGCAGTATTTAAAAACAGGGTTGACAAAACTGACCACAATTAAAATGATAAACTTCTAAACATCAGAAAACACCACCAAGTTTGTTTTTTTTTTTTAAGAAAAAGAATCTGGACTGGGAGAAGAGATCAGCACCACATAACTGACAAAAAAACTGGGAACCGAAAGGTACAGAAAACAAACTCGAAATCCATAAGGAAAATGACACAACTAAAACCGTATTTCAAAGAAGAAAAGACAGGAAGTCAAGAAGCATATGAAAAAGAGGTTTAATCTCATTAGGAAGGAAGAAGATGCAAATTAAGACCAAAAGGAGATGCCGCTTTACACCCACTAGATGATCTAGACAAAAATTTTAAAGTTTGATACTAAGACATAGGATACAGATCATCAGCAAGTCACATACAATGCAATGAACAAATATTTGGGAAACTGGTTTGATGTTCTCCAGTTAAGTTAAAGACTTAGGCAATCCTATTTGTAGAAACCTTTATACATGGGCACCAGACAATATAAATAAGAATGCTAATATTTGTAAAAAAGGAAAATACACACAAATTATTTACTTAAAGAGGAATTCTGAAATTCAGAGAACTCTTGTAAGCTAAAGATTTTCTAAATTCCATACTATGTTCTTGAATGTTTATTACCCACGGTAGCTTTTTAACTCAATGTGCAACTATTCAAAGTAAATGAGTCTTCTCCTCTAGCCATTACTGAAGAAAGAATTTCCTAAGTGGAATATGATATCACGCTTTCCCCCTAACTTCACTAAGTGAAGTTAGACACAGCCTTCCACTTTCCTGCTGAAATCGACTCTGCAGATAGGAAACCCAGGATCCTGGACTAGAATTTACCCTGTCAGGAGTGTTCTAAAAAAAAAAACTTCCTCCTCTGAGAGCTTAATCCTTTCTCCCACTCAGACCCAGCAGTTCCACTCACGGAAAGAAAGACTCTGGGAATGGAAGCAGGTGCAGAGGGGCGAGAGGGAGGAAGAAGCCCATTTCAGCAACTTCCGGTGGACACTGGCAAAAGGAATTTGAATAAGCATTCCGAACAAAAGCAAATGCCCTTAACACCGGAAAAGCTCAGCTCCAGTTTAATTAGTCCCTCACACTTAGACTTTTGTGTCTCGAATTATGACCAGGATTTTTTTTTAGATCCCAGCTGAATTGGTTGTAGCCCCCACTTCAAGCACACAGGAATGCTCCTGGTACCAAACAGGTAAAAAGTATGAGCAAACTCATCAGAGCCACTGCCTCATTAATAAATTTCTCCAGCCCTGAATTTTCACTTTCAGAGAAATGTTCTCCAGTTCCCAGAGCAGTGAGACACTACAAGGCCAAGTCACACAATAAGCCACATTATGTAGGTCAAGAGTGAAATGATTAAAAGGGATGGAACGCTGGTGATAATATTCAATACCTTTCATTGCACGTATGAGGCCTTTCAGCCTGCTTAAGACAGGA
The DNA here is from genome assembly GCA_004027735.1 of Carollia perspicillata. Lineage (NCBI taxonomy): Eukaryota > Metazoa > Chordata > Mammalia > Chiroptera > Phyllostomidae > Carollia > Carollia perspicillata. The sequence continues at coordinate 48,035 of PVKM010002693.1, read as the reverse complement.
ACACTAAAGAGCACATTATATTTAAGGAAAAAATGCTGACAGCTCATCAATTGATTTTCAATGAAAATCCTAAAAAATTAATAAAGAAGTTAAGCTGCTGAAATACAGTTTCACCAATTAGCTTAATGTCAGAGAATTCTAATTAGGCGTCTTGAGATTGCTATTTAGTGTTTAAGCCTTCAGAGTGCCAAATTCTCCTTTTCACACAAACTGGCTGCAAAATTAAAGACATTAGGCAGCCTTAATTACATTATCAGAACAGCTGGGATTAGGCAATCTCTGAAGTCAAGACGGCATTCTTTTGTCACTGGGTGGAAATCCCTGGCTTTCCAGGGTGCCGGATTTTGGTGCCGTTCCCTATCTCACCCATACAAAGCAAGCTGCATTAGAAACAAAAAATTTGCAGACAAAGAATAGAGTAATACTCAGTAAATAATGAACACATTACTGAAAAAGAAAAGGCAGGTGAAGAGATTAAGCCTGAAACGGGTAGGTTTTGTTGACACCTCTACTGGCGGCTGGCCGGCCAGCCCTCAGGTGGCAGTGAGGCTGAGGGAGGCTCTGGGGGCCGGCTTGGCCAGCCCGCGCAGCTCTGTTATCTGAAGCTGAAGCACATTCACGCTCCCTCATCCCATGGGGTGTGAAATTAGCAGCTATTGTTTTAACACATTTTAGTCAACACAATGCCTTTTATGTCTCTACATTGTTTATAAAGCAATGTTTTCTTGCACATGGGAACCCTTGTTTTAATTTCAATTTTTTAAGTAACAGGATAGTTCCTTCTCTACCCTCTCCTGACTCCATTCCTTATTCCTCTTAACAACCATTTTTTTTAATGAACTCATTTAACTGCACTTTTTTTTTCCCAATTGAAAACTGTAAAAATTGGGATTGATGGTGGTGGGGATACCCATAATCCCCTGAACAGTTGTCAATCTGAAAGTGGCCAAAACCCACCTGCTAACATCAGCCATAAACCAAACAGAACATTACACAGAATAAGGGTAAACATCTCAACAAAATATATAGATAACATACTAATAACATATTTAAAGACGTAAGACAGAGTTTTCATAGTTAAAGAAATTCTTGAGAGATAGTAAGTCATGTGTGAAATGTTTATACTTCAAATACATGTACGTATATTCCTTTCGACTATCTCTTCCTCCTATTTAAAATTCACACCAAGTTAACTTTTATCAGAGAAAGTAAGATTGCTGACATAGACAGTTAAATTACCTGTCCTGCCAACTCCAACCGCTTGTTTCCGTAATAGTCCCTGTCGTCCACTTTATTGTCTCCTTGGGCCAGAATCACTCTTCGCACCATCACTGCAGTGTAGATGCACTTGGCTCGGAAATTGAACTCTTTAACCTGGAATTCAGAAATTAGGGAAAGTTTCTGAGACAATGTATACTATAATTTAAGTTACCTCAAGGAAAGTACCGATGCCATAATATTTCAATCAGGAAATAACAAACTAAGATTCCTGCCATTTGGAAAAACTCAACTGGTCTGTAAACCCCCAGAGAGCTGAGATGACGCCCTTTCGTGGTGCACACCTGCGGCGGCCTGTCTTCAAAGATGACCTCTATCGGCTCCCCGCCGCTCCACATGTTCTGTGTTAGTCCCTCACTGAGGGGTTGACTCCACCATCCCCTCTGTGTGGGCCTGGAAACTAGCGGCTTCCGCTCCCTCTTAGCGTGCCGAAGCAGCATGTGCGAAGTCCAGGACACTCCGCTGGGGAGAGAGGGGTCCTTGTAAAAGCACCGAGGCGCCCGGGGCACGAGTGGAGAAAACACTGTGGATGCCCAGCCTGCTGGAGCCTTCGAAGGACTCAGCTGCTATCTCTGCAACTTTATGAGACCCAGGATGCGAAACCTCCCTTCTCCCACTATTGAGCCCAGTCAAAGCCCCACAGAATCACGAGAGAGAGCAACGAACAGTTATCTGGAGCCATCAAGTTTTGGAAATGTTTGTTATGCAACAATGCATCACAGAAATGGTACCAAACATTGTCTGGCACTCAAATATCTATTGGGTGAATGAAGAGGTTGATGAGTGAGTGAATCCACTGCAAATGTTCTAGACAATCTTCTCTAGTACAAACCCTAAAATTCATACGAATGAATCTGGCTCAATCCGTAAGTTAAATTAGAAATGGTTAAATAATTGCACTGGTTTGTCTGGGAAGACAAAAACCTCAGGAAACTAGGTAAGTCCTTTTTCTACATCCAAAATGATGAGCATGGTCTGACAGTATGGCTTTATCTTCTGCCAATGCTAAGGAATATTTTATATACGTTTCTACAGAAGATTCATATTATAAAATTTCCATTTTACTTTCCTTAATTCTTCAGTAAGATCTCAATGAGAGCCTATTGAGTTTATCACTAGGATGGATTAATTCAGGGAATCTTGATTTAAAAGAACATCAGCAACCAGTCTCCTTCATACATTTCATGGATGCTAATTAAAGAATTACATTAAATAATATAGGATGTGAGAAATTCTGTATATATCTCAAAAACTTCATTCTCTTCCAAAGAAAGTTTCATTTCCTCTCTAGGGCAGTTTATTCTCTTCTTATTGTAGAGAACTTTGGAATATCTCAAAAGAAATGTGTTAACTTTGGAATGTGGTTAAAAATGAAAAGTAGCCCTAGAAGCAAGGCTGTCCTCTTGTACTCACAAAACAACAACACCAGTAAGCAAGGTTGGAATAAATCTAGTTCTCTGAAAAGAAAAGTCTCTCTTGTCCATCCTCGAACAAACGAAAACCCTACAACCATAACACCAATTACCACAACGCTGAGCAGAAAAGCCCAGTGTCTGGGCAGCTACAAGTAACTTATAATCTCAATTAATATTTACAAATGTGTTTGGTCCTCCATTCAGCTCTAATTTACTTCTTTTAAAGTTAATCTGGCAAGTTAATTTGACAATATAACTTGTCTTTGTTGTATTTACCTTTCTCATTAGTGAAAAAAATGAAGCGAACTTTCATTAACAAAATTTTCAACTTTTTACAATTTTTTTATTTTGCAAACTTATTTATTTTTAAGATTCTGTTACTGTTATTTTATTACTGTTGTCCCAATTTACCCCCCTTTCTCTCCTCCTCCCACCCCACTCCCCACTCCCACAGTCAATCCCCACACTGTTGTCCATGCCCATGGGTCACTCATACATGTTCTTTGACTAACTAGTCCCCTCCCCTTCATAAATCCACTTCATATTTTCATTTTGCATAAATACTGGCAGACGCCTCAGAGCACTTTATAAAGCACGGGAACCAGAACTCATCTCAGCTCCCCTCCTCTTTAAACCACTACATGCTGAGAAGTAAACCCCAGGTCTAAATTGAAAAAATTAGTTCATACTCAGCCCATTTTTCCTACTGACAGAGACAACCAAAACCCTCTCATCTAGTGGCTGACATCACTTTTCGGTAGAGTGCTAATAACAGTTCAGACATCCCCCTGTGGGATATTAACCTGAGCAGACTATCTGACAGGGAGAGGAGGAAGACCCTCCAAACGAGCTTGGAACACTGACACATAACTGTTGTCAGAAAAATCTGTGGAGTCCTTTCCGTATTATACTGGAGGACGGAGAGGTCTTGGGCATCTTGGAAAAACCGTTCGAGCAGCAGTCTCCAAACTTCGGTGTGTATCAGGACCACTGGAGGGCTTCTTAAAACAGATTGCTGGGCCCCATTCCCAGGGTACCTGATTCAGCAGGTCTCGGGCAGAGTGCAGGAGCTTCTGACAAGTTCCCAGGTAATACTGATACCACAAGTCTGAAAAATGTACTTTAAGAAGCAATGCTTTGGGGGAACTGAGAGGTCAGGGTTCCAAGCTAAAGCCCCTGCAGGACCCCTTGAGTACAAGTGCTGGGGGATGCCAAGTATCCTGCCCATCTTTCTCCCTCTATGTAGAAATATTTAAACCACTGCTTACCAATCTAAGTCATTCTACCATCATGATTCCTGTCATATCTTAACACTTAAAGTATTTATTTAATATTTTCATTCCACTTTTAAACTTAATTTTAAGTATGTTTCATCCCATATAATACCATAAGATCCCAAATACCACAAAAATGAATTTGATATGCTAATTGTATTTCTTCTCATAAAGACAGAATTATTCAAATAAAGACATCCCTGTGTCACCTACAATCACCTCTAATGTTACTCTTAGGTACTTGTTGTACTAAACCATTCTGGAAAATGAAGATCTTTTTCTGGTTTATCTGTTCTGACTATACTTTAATGAACTATGTATCACAAAACTTTAAGCCCCGTGCAGTCACATTTAAAGCAGCAATGTTTAGCTTCATCAACTGAAATCAATAAACGTCAGGATAGTCAGCATTCTATGAGCGAAGGCTCTTTAATTAGCCAATAGTTCCCCTCAGTTATTGCACACAGGTAAATGAGGCCCCTGACAGAAACTCTATGGCCGGGAAACCATGGTTTCCATATATCACATCACTGCATCATCACGACAACCACATGAGCAAGTGGTGTTGGTTTCACTGTATAGATGAGAAAACTTGAAGCTTAGAAAAGATAAGATTTGCCCAAAGTAAATCAGCCTGGAAGTAACAAACCAGGATTTGAACCCTTGAATCTCTGGCCCCAAAGCCTTTGTTGTTTCCATTTCTCATTTTTGGTATTTCGAGTTTTACACAGTTTTCCAATCACCTAACTTTAAAATTCAGGTCAGACTAAGTTTTAACATTAAGACTTCTAATTATTTAAATTAGATCAAGGACACATAAAAATAAATGGCAGCTAAAGGGCGACCTGTATTATTTGGCTAACAAGGTGTTGCAAAATAAGAAGATCAGATCCGAATGCATTTAAGTGGTCAGTGTCCACTCCCACAGATCCCTTGAGTTTCCATTATTTGTAATCAGCCCCTGAAGGCAGACTTTGCAACCCCTGAATTAGATCATTTATGAAGAGTACACATGGTAGCTCATCATAAACCAGACTACCTGGTTAACGAGACAGTCTAACAAATAATTCTATAACTTAAAAAGTACAGCATACATAGTAAATAAGAGTGGAGAAGTCCTGGCAAAGTGGCTAAGTTGCTTGGAGCTTCGACCCACACACCAAAAGACTGTGGGTTCAATCCCCAGTCAGGGCACATACCTAGGTTGCAGGTTCGATCCCCAGTCAGGGTGTGTATAGGGGGCAACTGATCAATGTTTCCTTCTTACATCAAAGTTTCTCTGTCTCTCTCACTCCCTTCCTCTCTCTCTAAAATCAATAAACGTATCTTTGGAAGAGGATTTAAAAAAACAAGAAAGAGCAGAGGAAGGATCACTTCTGCTGACATGCCAACATGACCAATCTCTGTTTAATGATGTTAATAAAAAGTAAATGTTAAGCACTGGTTCAAGGGTCAGAGGTGGCTTCTAGTTGTCTTTCTGACCATTAACCAGCTGAGTGACAAGGCTAATCAACCTAGTTGGCCTGAACCTGAGCATCTCCACTGCAAGTGAAGGAGACTAGACAACGTGAACTCCACAATTCAAGGTCTAGGAGATGAACTTATCCAGGATATTGAAAAGCATCTACTGTAGAAACACAACAATGGAATGTATTTAATGCCGCAGAACTGTATACTTAAAATGGTAAATTTTATGTTATGTATATTTTATCACAATAAAGAATATCTATATGGGCAAGCCACCATAAACTTGTTTTAAATTACTTTAAAACATCTAGGACAAGGGGATCTAAAGGTAGAAACTTCCACTTATGAAATAAACAGGTCAATAGGCTATAATGCACAGCATGGCAACTACAGTGTATAATACTGTCCTGCATATTTGAAAGTTGCTAAGAGTACATCTCAAAAGTTCTCATCAAAAGAATAAAAATTGACAACTACATATGGTGACAGATGTTAACTAGACTTACTGTGGTTATCATTTTACAACACAGACAAAAATCAAATCGTTATGTTGTATACCCAGAACTAAGAAAATGCTGTATGTCAATTATGCCTCAATAAAAACCCAAACATCTAAGACATCATCTCTGTACTTTGAAACCATGAAATGCAGTATAGCACTAATAGACACATGAAGGTAAAAAAAAGAAAAAAAAAGAAAACAACAACTATGCATTAAAAGAAGAACCAGGAGAGAATAAACATGATGATGATGGTTCCAATACAGCAAACATTTTCCCAGTACAAATAAACTGTTGACAGTGGAAGATTATTGCCAGTGCAGCACTCTAGTCCTCTTTAGGATTCTCTCTTTTCTTAAGGAACTAGACTTTTAGGTATAAACTGGCATTCAAAGTTTTTTAGCAGACATGCACAGGCCCCACAATCATCATTCACAACTGCAAAGGTACTCACTGGTACATGGGTCAGGATGGTAGAAGCCAGGAGCTCTCTTGCTTCCTCTATTTTGGTTTTCTTTGGTCCACCACCCCACATCCTTTGCCTTCTTACTTTGTTCCCTATATATTTCAATGCCTATAAAAAACAGAATGTAGTAAAATAATGTTTAATGATATCACCCGAGACAATTTAGTAAGCATCTACCCACACATAACAGTATAAGCAAAAAAGACAGGGATCCCGGTTATAGAGAAAGCTACAATGGCCTAGTGAAAAGTCAGCATTTGTCACGAATCAATGAAAAAACAGCATTATACATTACCTAATACACTGGTTCCTGTTTTATTTTATAATTTGTTTCCTTACTATAAAGTTGATATATAATCGTTGTAGAAAATTTAGAAAATACAGATAAGTGAAAAATATATATAAAATAGCCATAAATCTTCCACCTAGAGAAAACCACAGCCTACAGTTAATATTTTTGGATAGTACTTTTTCACCTCAAAAAGTTAGCATACCATGTAAGACCTCTAACCAACATTGCTGAGAAAAAAACCTCTAACATTGCTGAGAAAAAACAAAACCAAAATAAATTGATGGCTCTGCCATTTTCATTGACTGGAACATTTAATAGTGTTAAGATGGTTTACTGTTAAAATTCTCTCCAAAATGACAACAGATGCATCATAATTGCTAATTATACTCCTGGCAGGCTTTTATAAAAACAAAAATTAATTGATTCCAAAATTTACATGAAAATGCAGAAGTCTTGGAATAGCTGAAACAATGTTGAAAAAGAAAAGTTGGAGGATTTACATTACCTGATTTCACTATAAAGCAATAGTGAAAGACAGTGTGATACTAGGGTAAGGACAGACAAACAGATCAATGAAAGAGAATAACAAGTCCAGAAATAAACCCAGGCTTTTGTGGTCAATTCATTTTTCATAAAAGTGCCAAAACAATTCAATGGGCAAGGGAAAGTCTTTCCAACAAATGGTGCTAAAATAACAAAAAAACCCAAAGTAAAAAAAACCTGACCCCTTCCTCACACCAAATAGAAAAATTAGTTTAAGATGAATTTTAGACTTAAATACAAAAAAGAAAAGTAAAAAGCTTCTGAAAAAAACATAGGCAAGTATGTTCTTGCCCTGGAAGTAGGCAATGATTTCTTTAAACGGGACACAGAAATCAATAACCATAAAAGATAAGCGAATAAACAAAAAAACCTCTTGATAATTAGATTTTACCAAAATTAAAGACTACTCATCAAAAGACACATAGGGAATAGGGAAACAATTGACTGGGAGGAAATACTTGAAACACATAAATCTGACGACGGATTTATATCCAGGATATTTAAAGGGCTCAAATTCAATAATAAAAGGACAACTCAATAAGGAAAATGAGCAAAAGATTTGGACAGATACTTCACACAGGAAATAAATAAGCGCACTGAAAAAGTGTTCAACCTCATTAGTCATCTGGGAAATACATATTCAAACCACAATGAGATACCACGAAACACCCACTAAAATGCTTAAAATAAAAAAAAAATACTAAATGATGGTGAAGATGTGAAGAAATCAGAATCCTCATACACTGCCAGTGGGACTGCAAAATGGTACAATCACTTTGGAAAGAGATTTGGCAGTTCCAATTTTATAAAAGTTATATACACAACCTCTTTGATCCAGCAGTTCTGTTCCTAGATATTTATCTAAGAGAAATACTAACCTGCCCAGGCAAACACTTGTACAGGAATGCTTATAGCAGCATTATTCAAAATAGCCAAAGAGTGAAACAAACCCAATGTCCATCAAGAGGAAAAGACAAACTGTGGTATATTCGCACAATGGAATCCTACTCAGCAATAAAAAGAAACAAAGTACATGGATAAATGACCAGAAAAGGAACGACTGGGATGAATCTCAGAGAGCATTCTCAACCAAAAGAAGCTTGACACTGTACATATTGCATAATCCCATATATATAAAGTTCTAGAACAGGCAAAACCAACTTCATGGTGAAAAAAGTCAAAACAGTGGAGGAAGAAATCAGAGGATGAAGGCAAAAAATGCCTAGGAAGGGGCATGATAGAACTTTCTGAGGTAATGACAATTTTTTTTAATATAGCATTTTAAAAATATTTTATTTTCATTTTTAGAGAAGGGGGAAAGGGAAGGAGAACGAGAGGGAGAGAAACTTCAATGCGTGGTTGCCTCTTAAGCACTCCCTACTGGGCGCCTGGCCCGCAACCCAGGCATGTGCCCTGACTGGGATTCGAACCAGCGACCCTTTGATTCGCAGGCCAGCACTCAGTCCAGAGCCACACCAGCCAGGGCAACAATATTTTCTCTCTTATAAAAATTATATGGCTAGCATTTGTATATTTCAGTATATATGAGTTTTACCTAAAAAAGAAGGAAATATTAAAAACTAACCAGGTAATGAATGAAGAGTATAAGCGAAGAGTTAGAGAAAACGAGAATGGCTAGGTGTAACTGCTGAAGCTGGGCAACAGGTACATGAGACCTCATGACACTATTCTGTATACTTCGAATTGTTAAAATTTTTTAATAGAAAGTTTTTAAAGAAGAGGATCATGTGGTTCTTACTACTTCATAACAACAATGAATGCTTTTTTAAAAATAAACTGGCTTTCAGTTAGTCAGAAAGTCAGAAGAAAGGGCTGGGATCCCTGATTCTTTATCCTGAAAGTCCTGTCCCCAATTACCTGCCTGGGACACTTCTTTTCCATGTTTCAAAACCTAGATGAGGTATCACTTCCTCTTTGAAGACTTTCCTAACTCCACTCCTTTTTCTCTGCTTTTTTACTTCCTATGTACAAAAATCGGAATGCTTCCATTAGCACTCAGGTAATGCTCCGTTTTAACTGTTTATTTATGTGCATGTCTCTCTTATTAAATGTTATGTCATCTTTTTCTTGGATTCCTAATGACAAGTGTAGTGTCTGAACATCAAACCCAGGATCATCCCTGTAAAGGCCATTGGAGCATCAGATAACTAAGGACCCTGTGAATGCTTGCTGCAGTAACCTGGCAGTAAGTAGTCGCTAAGTACAGTAACTGATTAAAACCAGTCAGCAGTTGGTGGGACCCAGAATTAGACAGACAGTTTGGTTTTCCCCCAACTGAGCTGTCTTCATTACATTTTGGTCTTCCAGTTCCTAGGGGAAAAAGCTAAAGATTCTTTACTTCTCTGAGGGAAGAAACAAAGAACACAGGAGCACCTGGTATTCCTTCTAATGTAAGCAGGAAGTCACCTTTTCGCTAGAATATCCAAAAACATTGCTAGGATTTCACAGTGTGAGGATAAGAGCCCAATCTGCTCATAAACAGACCAAGATGACACCCTACTGCATCCCATCCTCCCAAAAAGGGAATAATTTCTTCTCTGTACATCAGATCCCATGGCAAGGATGATGTAAAACATACATAACAAATAGAGAGTAGAAAGGCTTTGTGAGCAGAAAAAAGGAAACTAAAAGGGAGGCCTTAAAAACAAAACATTGGTTTCAAGAAGTCCACTAAAATTCCATATTGTTAAAAATTCTATTATACAAGGTAAAGTGTACTCACTACATTTTCATTTAGAATAACATAAGATATTCACGTTGTCCTAACTCATAATTTATGTTCCACTGAACCGTTTTGGATTACTTGTGTCTCTGCAACCTTTTATTAGTAGCAAGTAATTAATCTACGCTCTAATCCAGCGTACAGAGCACAGGCCGCCTCAAACCTGTACTTCTTGTTTGCTTCCCTCCGTCAGGAACATTTGCCTTCCCTGGTGCCCGTGCATTACGCTAATCCTCTCACTGAACTTCTCTGATTCAGTTAGCTAGAATTTTCTGTCAGTCCCTACTTAAGAGAAGTAAGTGCATGGTTTTCCAGCCTGCTGCTTTATGGTGCAGAATCATGTGACCAACAAGGATGATGTGTGTAATAAAACGAATAATGGATCTCACTGCACCCACTGCGACATCATGAAGGCAAATTGAGTACATCCCTCAAACTGAGCCAACTCCTGGGTATTTCTGAACACTTTTCTCTTCATGTTCTAGGAACACCTGGACAATACAATTTCAGTTTGTAACAAGATTCATGCTCACTAAATATTCCACGTTCAATAAAGACCAAAACTAGAATCTCCCAAATCCCACCAACTTTTCCTGATGCTGCCTATTGAGTAACTACAGTCGACTATTAATTAATTAACTGCAGAAAAAGAGGAAGTTAGTGAGGAGAAGAATCCCCACTGATTTGTGCTTTCGAATTATATACACTTACACATGACAATAACTTTCCTAAATGTTTATTCAGTCTTTGAAAATATCAAGGTGGATTTGATTTTTTAAAGAACACACACTAACAGATAGAAGTGGGGAAATGCTACCTCTGTGGGCATCCTGGGTGACAAGGAAAAAAGCAGCCTGGACTTTATACCTGGTTGTAAGTAACCCACAGAACAGACAACATACTTGGGGATCAATAAACACTCCATGTGCTTTGACAGAAGGAATCCCCCCTTCCCGGGACGGCTCTTAGGAACGTCATCATTGACTTCCACTTAGCAAAGCACTTTACAAACGTGGGCTGAAAATCCTAAGTATGGCTGTTTCATACACATCCCTATTTTCATCTTCGTGCCTCGTGTAAAGTCCCCAGGTTCCAACCAGGAGCGCCTCAGCAGGTCAGTGAAGGCGCTGGAGGGGTTAGGGGTCTCTGATCCTGGGCCTCTCTTGCTGATAACACTGGGAATTCAGGAAAAGGGACAGGGATCACACACATGTAGACAAGAAAAGCAACCAGAAGCAGGGAGTAAAAATGGATATTAAAGAGAAATGGAAAAAGTAAAGCCTTCTACTCTAGAGTTGCTGTAGCTTAAAATATATATAACTCGGACCAATATGGAAAAAAGAGAACACTTCCTATCATATCAGAATGAACGCCTCTTGGCCTCATATGCCCCTTCTGAGTTGGACACCATAGGATGATGATTTGTCTAGGCACACTCCGTCCTCCAGTCCCTACAAAACGAGTCACGGAAGCTTCTCTATCACTTCCTCCACCTCCCCCACACCCCTCCCAGATCCACACCCCCAAAAGGCATTGCATCCCATGCTCTATCAATGAGCAGCAGTAAATCTCCAATTCCCTTTCATGGCGAAGGACAACATGAAAAGACACACCTGCATCTGTGTGAAAATCTGAGCTTTCTGGCACTCTTCCAAACTGGGCCCGAAAGCAGCCATCACGTGCTCCTCTGTTCCAATCATCTGTACGATTTCCTGGTCACTCTCCACACCCATGGCCTAGGACGGAGAGAAAAGATGGAGCAAGTGTTGGCTTTGTGTTAACTCACTGACATTTGCTTATGCTAATTTGGCATTGTTTGTGGGTATTACTTCTAAGCAAAAGCTAGCTCTTTCCTCAGAAATGGTGCCATCTGGCATTGGCAGCCATAGCCCAAGCTGCAGAAGAACCTGAAACAGAAATTCTGATTAGGAAGAGGAAAACAAACATTCTCAAGCACTTTTGGCATATGTACCATCTTCTAAAATTTATAAATATCCTGTGAGTTTCACCATCAAAAAAGGAAGCAGGGAGGTAGAGTGGATGCACTGGTCATAATACAAAGGCGCACTGAGAAACACACACATTGACACAGCCAAAGAGCAAATCAGAAAATGTGCAGTGCAGAAAATAAATAGCTTTGTCAAAAGAATGATTTTTCTGAAAATTGTCAAATCACTTGCATTCAGGATAAAAGAATTTTTCCTAAGGGATGTTTTACCTCTCTTCCAGAGACAGCACACTGTGCTTTATGCAGGTTTTAAAAGAGATCTTTTAAAGACTAAGAACACACTTAACAGGTTTAAGAAACCCACTTATCTTAAGTGTTTCAAGGTGGCAGCCAGCAATGCAGGTCTTTGTAGATTCCACATGGTGTGAAGGCTAACTCCTTCACACATTTGCCTGGAATTCTGCCACATCAGGAAACAGAGCAAATCGCACTAACCCTCTCTTGGCAGAGAAATCATCTGCTTCTTAGAAGTTAGGGGAAAAGTGATGTTTGCATTAAAATTTTTACTTTACCTATGCAGGGGAAACAGAACCAGAGATGATGTCCCGTCAGGCTTTGATGCTCTGGTTCTCAGCTCTCCCTCCGCACACAAGAGGGAAAGGCTACGTTGAATCCCGAGTTCCAATGCGGACCGTCAAGAACATCACACCGAGTACGCAATGCGAAGGGCACCTGTCTGAGGTGTCTGTCCTAACGTAATGTCAACAACAGACCATACAACCGCTACTGTCATGTCGCCTCTGCAACCTCAGTTTTCTCATTTCTATAACAAGAGGACACAACCAGGTCTCTTCCAGCTCAAAATTCTACAATTCTACAATTGAGTTTTAGTCTGCATTCTGTAAATGTAACATGGATACTTTAGGATCAGATGTAGACTTATGTAAGGTTTTGAAGGATTTTTTGCAAGGAGCTAAATATACGTTAAGTCCCTTCCAGGCCAAGTGCGGTGGTTTAAAAAATGTTCACCAATTCTTTGACACTCCCTCCAAAAGGTGAGGACTAATTTTCCTTTCCCTGAGTGTACGCTAACTTTAAAGGCTTACCTCTACAGAAAAAAAAAGTGTAAGCGACAGTGTATGACTTTGGAGCCTTGGTCATGAAGGCACTGCAGCAGTCTATGAAAGACCCATGATGCTGAGGCCAACTGCCACGTGGGTGAGCCATGACGGAAGTGGACCTTCCAGCTCCAATCCAGCCTTCAGATGACTGCGGCCTTGGCTGACATCCTGACTCATGAATGACCCTGAGCCAGAGCCACTGGGCCAAGCAGCTCCCAAACCCCTGACCAGCAGAAACTGTGCTCTAGTTTGTTATACAGCACAGATCACTGATAGGCCAAGTCCTGGGATTAAATCCACTGTTTACACTTAAAAATATATAACTTGTTCAAAAATTTATATATAACTTGTTCAAAAATTTTTTCACTTTGTGAACAAATAAAGAAGTTCTCAGGATACAAATCTCTTTTTTTGTGCCTTAATTTTTGCATATTTTACCTCTAATTTGAAATGATGCATTTATTTAAATGGACACTGAACATAGACTCCATTATTTAAAAATTACACATGTTCATTAAAACACTTAGCCTTTCATGGATTAAAGGAGAGCAATCCTAAAAAATGATCAGTCCTAATTTTTACTTATTTTTATTTTCCATTCATTGCAAAGTTATCATGCACTAGGAAGCTTCACTTAAAATCCAACAGCATGATAAAGATATTTCTGTTCAAAGCAGATCAGTTTCAAACTATATATTTTTTAAATGTATCCAGTCAGTGCGTAATTCTTTATAAAAGTTGTATGTATAATGACTGAGCCACTGCTGCAAGACAGCAGCACCTGGGGGCTCTCTTGTTCCGAGGAGTCGGTGTGCCGGGCTGTAAGCTGGGCAGAGGGGAGGCTCTGCAGAGGACATCTCTCTGCAGTCCCTGGGAGCCACACCACATGGTGCTTCATGGTGCCGAAGGGGAGATGCTAGTGGCGTCCTTCAGGGCCAAGTTTGGTAAGTAACCCTCTGCCTCCCTGTCTTCCCCCTCCTGTTCCTTTTCTCCCATTCTTTTTCTTTCTGTTTGTACATTAGAACAAGTTAGGATTTGAAATATTTGAAATATGTTGCTGCAAATAGTATGCAACTCTCAAAGTTATCTGGAGTTCAAACTCTGAAACCTGAACAGAAAAAGTCGTATCTGTACCAGAAAGAACAGCTTTCCTTTAATACCTCCAGAGTCAGAGTGAAGGCAGCTTTCCAAGTCCTTTTCAGTGCAAGGTGCAGGACTGTGGTGGGACTGCCATCTCCGGCCAGATTGAAGGTAAAGAACCCCTTATTATTTTCTTCCTTCTTGTGTCTCTGAAAAGTACCCGCTTAGCCCACAGGTGTTCATGAGTGGCTGCTCCCAGAGTCATTCAGTGTCAGGAATCTACTGTCTTTGTTCAAATGCTAAACAAAAACCTAGTGTCACTTTCCTTTCCTTGTTTCTACTTAATATTCTTGGCTAGAATGAAAATCAACATACACACCTCCGGACATTAATAATATTGATCAGTGATATCCTTTGCCAGTGAAGAAAATTTTTCTTATAAATTTAAATCATGAAGAAATTGCAATTCAGATTCCTCAACCTAGTGTCTTGGTCAGATTGAAGGTGATTTTGCAAAAGAAAACACACAAGTGTTCTGGTGGCAACCCAGCAATTGGAGGGTGCTTCTAAGAAAGTTCTCAACAATGTAAGCATTCCTAAATGAGGATGAGAGTGAGTAACCAGGCACCAGCGGAGCTTATACACAAGTTCAGGCTCAAATGCACTATTATTTGTTCCTTCCTGCATCCCCTATGTCCTACTTCTCAGTTCTCATTCGCCACACCCCTGCTTTCACTGCTCTGTGCAGTATGCATCTGTTTCCCATAGGTCTGTATTTCTGCCTGTTCATCTGACTTTTGAGTCTCATGGGAATGTGCACATTGAATTCCTTTCTAAAATATTATGGTTTTTAGGAAGCTTAGTTGCACAATAAATGTCTTGCTAATTTTTTGAGATGTTTTATGGGCCAAAAAACTACAGATTTACATGCATTTTGCTGCACCGGTAAATGACCCATTCACTGGGGGCCTACCTTTGACAGACAGGACACTCCTTTTGGAAGTTTTATAGGTATAAAAGATATGTAGATATTTATCAGTCTTAATTTTTAAGCCAATAAAGAAAACTATTTTATCCTTTGACCACGCACACTGAGCTGCATCTGTTCTGATGGCAATGGCATACACGTAGAACCACCTACATGTTCTCTTCGGCCTGCAAGTGGCAGTCACAAATAGAAAAGCTAAATAGAATATAAGTTACTTTGTACATGTTCATCTCTCAAAATAATGTTACATGGGTTTCCATGAAGTCCAAATACAAGAGAAACAATACTAAGGCAACTAGTTTGCTGTGGAATCTAAGCACCTTTGTCTAAAATCTCTAGATATAAAACTCTGTGACCGATGCACATCACTTCTCAGAGGGAAGCCCAAACGCTACAAGGGATCCGCACGGGACAGATACCAAACGAAGAACACAGGATGATGCAGCAGGAGATGGGCTCACTGCGACAGGAGCAGAATCCTGGAGCCAAAATGGCAGTAGCTTTCTGGATCAGCCCTCTTTCTTGAGACACATTAATACCTGAAACATCTAAGCTAGTGACTACCTAGATTATTTTGATAATTAACTTTTAGTCCACTAATCTCCAAGTGAAAAAGATGTATACTTGGTGGCCTATTTTGGTCTTTAATAATATTGTAATAAAAGTCCATCCTCATTTAACATATGGATTGCCACTTCAAGTTGCCCTGATGCTAAATCTAAGGAATAATTTTATAATTGCACAAAATTCTCAAGTGGCCTAATATGAATCTAAGTAGACTGCTTAGGCCTTCCAAATATTTCTCAGCTATGAAGCAAAGACATGCCAAGCGCATGGTAAATGACACCATATGTGCAGAAAAAATGATCAGTGACAAAGCTTTCCTCTAAAAGGAATAAACTCTTCCTGAGTCTGAAATACACTGAAATACAGGGTGCTAACTCTGCCAGGTTATCATCCAAAGCGCTCCAGCTCCAAAGACCAAACTGACTTTATGACTATTTAGCCTTCAGAAGTCATAGCTACAAATAAATGACCTATTGCTATGGAAACCACAGCAAAATGCCCAACCATCTTGCTTTACAGACATAATTTAGACATCTGAAAACTAGCTTTACATGGTGCTCTTTGTGCTCTAGATATCTGAAATCAGTTCACCTAATTTACATCAAAGGTGGACACTATACAATAACCTTATGAAAAAACAGCAGAGAAAACACATTTCAGCACAAGGTCACCCAGTCTGGCCACCAGCAGCAGGAAAGAAAATAAGGAGACATATTCTTTAAAAAGTGGCATGAGGTCTTCTCCTTGGATATCCACTGAGTGTGACCAAAAGTGTGACTTTTAAAAGACAGAAAGAAAAGTACTAACAAGCAGAAAAGAATGATATGCAGGATTATGGTGATATGTTGAAATATATTATGTCAAGTAGGGAAAGGGGATAACTTCTTAAAACATCTAACACTAAGAAATCTCTAATTTTTCTTTAAAGCTGACAGAAGTCAACTTATTATTACCAAAAGCAGACCTAGCAGATAATAAAAGAACTGTGATGACCCTCTTTTAACTGTGTGATTTTTTTCTTTTTTAAAAGATTTACTTATTGATTTCAGAGAGAAAGGAGAAGGAGGGAGAGAGGGAGAACAATCTGCCGTTCCACTTATTTATGTATTCATTGGTTGATTCTTGCACGTGCCCTGACTGGGGATCGAACCCATAGCCTTGGCACTAGCAGAAAGATGCTCTAACCAACTGAGGTACCCGGCCAGGGCAATTTTTTTTCTCTTTAAAGACCAAGAATTTCAATATGTTGGCTTCCAGGGAACATGCGGAGCAGCCCCCTGAAACTCGATCCTCTTTGCTGCAAAAACTTTCAGACTGCAGTGCCATCATAGCACAACCGCTGAATCCGTGTGAATGCAAAATGTGAAGAGGGGAAGATTCATGGGCAGAAGAACCTTTGTAGTGACTCCAGCCTGTAAATAAGGCTGATCTAGGTCTTAAAAGCTTTATCCGTCATATTCAGACTCAGCATGGACTCCGGAAACCCTGCTGCTTCTGTCACTTTTAGCCAAGTGGCGGTTACAATCAACAACCATCAAGTCCTAATGACTGTCAAAGTCTCTGTTAAGGCCACACAACAGAAAAAGAGAAATGATCTGACTTTTCTGGGATCCCAGTTTATTTTCCTGGGCTTCCGACATGAAGTGTGCAAGGAGAGCTGAGGACAGAGAAAGAGCACCCTCTTCCCAGGCAGCCTTGGTTTTCAAACACTACACGATTTCATTTGCTGTTCACCACTATCCTCTCAGATGAAATTCTCACTGGAGAGGCGAATTACCCAAGACTCAAAGAGACTGAGAAACCTGCCCAAGGTCACATAGCTTATAAATTAAGAAACTGGAATTCAACCTAGATCGGTCTGATCGTAAGCAATCCAGTACCCTCTATGTACCTCCCAGATGGGTCAGGGGTGTCCAACCTTTTGGCGTCCCTGGGCCACACTGGAAGAAGAGCTGTGTGGGGCCACACAATAAATACATTATAACATGTAATCACAAAAAAAATCTCATAATTTTTTAAGTACATTTACGATTTTGTGTTGGGCCGCGTCCATAGCCATCCCGAGCCACATGTGGCCCGCAGGCTGCAGGTTGGGCACCCCTGGAATAGCAATTATCAAACACGTTTCCACCAGATTACTAAAATATCCCTATAGTAAGAAACCAAGATGGAGTGACAGAAATTTGAACTGGATATTTAAACTAGAAAGTTGAACTGAAATTTCAAAACAGTTAATTCTTATATACTCATGATACACTATGTATCATACACATTATATATAGACTTGGATACATTTCAGGAGAAAAATGTGGCGGCATGTACCAAAATTATTTTAAATGATGCAATTCCACTCCTAGGAATTAAGTCTCACAAAATAATCAGCCACATGCACAGACATGCACATGTAAGGTCATCCAGGGTCATGTGTAAGAGTGAAAACCTGGGGAAAAAAATAACACCTAATGTCCCACCACAGGAAACCAGTTAAATACATCACACATGTGCAATTTCTACATAATACCTACTAAAACTAATGTGTACATTCATATTTACAGACATGGGAAACTATTTACAATTCACTGTTAAGCGAAGAAAAGAAAATTGATGTGTATACCACAAAAGCAAAGGAAAAAAGGTTGGAAAACTATATCTACAAATAAAGTTATATTTTTTGGTGGCTTTCTCAATTTTTACAATGCTGTTTTATAATCAGAAAGGAAGAAGTTTGAAATCTCATAAAAATGTACATTGTTAATTAATAGCCCATGATAAAAAAAGATTTAAGTCAGCTATATATGTATACATTTATGGCATAGATATTAAATAAACTTGACAAGAGAGCATATCTTATCAAGCATTTGTCATCTAGCTAAAAAAAGTAGTTAATAATGCTTTTTTAAAAGTCGTGCATGTGTCTAGTAATGCGTTTCCCATGTGAGTGACATGATATTACATGCATCATAATTAATTTATGATTTCTAGTGTAAGAAAGGTCGTCCTGTGCACCTTTCAAGCATCAAAAACTTTCAAAAAATTCCTTTCATGCATGGGAGCATACTGCCCTCTGCTGGAGATGTAGTTTTACACAAATAAAATTTCCTTTACTGAACACCGTTATGTACACAATGCACTGCACTGGGTACTGTGGGATCCCAACAAGAAAAGCCAAAATTACTTCTGTGCTTAAAACATATATAAAACTCAAAGAAAGGTAATAAAGTATATTTATGAATTCTCCTTGGCCACCTGATAATACTAGTACATCATCATCATCATCATCATCATCATCATCATCCTAAAAAGAAAATAATGGTACAATCTCATTTACAGAGCTCAAAAACACCCTGGCTGGTGTGACTCAGTTGGCTGGGCTTCGTCCTATAAAACAAATGGTTGCCAGTTCGATTCCTGGCCACGATGCATGCCTGGGTTTCGTTCAAGAGGCAACTGATAGGTGTTTCTCACATTGATGTTTCTCTCCCTCTTTCTCCCTCCCTTCCCCACTCTCTTAAAACAAATAAATAAAATCTTTTTAAAAAAAGATAGACAACTCTAAAGCACGCTGAGCTCTACTACACATTAAAAAATGTCTACAACCTTGACTGGGTGGCTTAGTTGGTTGGAGCATTGTCCCGTGTATGCCAGGGGTTACGGATTTGATTCCCAGTCAGGGCACATACCTGGATTGGAGGTTCAATCACCAGATTGGGCTTGTATGTGGGGTAGCCGATTGATGTTTCTTTCTCACATCTATGTTTCTTTCTCGCTCTGTGTCTTTCACTGTCTCTCTCTCTCCTTCATAGACAACTCCTAGGAACAGCCCTCTGTCCCCCAACGCCACCCTTACATGAGGAGGCCCATCTGCCCCCTGGTTACAGCTTTAACGGGGCAGTTCAACTCCTTTCTTGCTCCTCAAGGCTCACAGTCAAATGTTTTCCCTTTTTAACCGACATAATTAATTCCACCTCAGAGGATCTCTTTCTCTGTTTTCTCTCACTACGACCCACGGAATATTTCCACTACCATTAACAACTGTTGAACAGAAATATCTAACTCTGAAGTGAAACTAAATAATAAGAAATGAGTATTATCAACCTCTAAAATGATCTGAAGTCCTCAGGATCCCTTCAGTAGTTCCTCAGGTAATCTGAGCTCTGTATCTCAATCGACTAGTCATCAAGATTCATTTAATACCCATATACAGTTGATCATCGTCATCCACAGTAGCTATTTTCTACAAAGTTGCCAAAAACACTGAATTGACAAATACTGAAGCATTGTTTCTAGGGGAAATACTGCTAGGTTCTGTGAGCCTCTGACTACATTTTCTTCAACTGATTAATACAGAACCTTGTTTTCCGTATGTTCGTATTTAAAGATACCTTATGTAATACACATGTGATTCATCTACACTGAAGTCACAGTCAACAGCACTGTAATCCGCACCTGAACAAAGTTTATCTAAACACATTTCCTCCACAAGGCACAGCACGGCCTTCCTGCACTTAGGAGCTCTAGACAGCACTTCAGCACTATATTTGGGGGTCATTTTAAAGGGCAAAACCACCAGCAAAAGGTACAAAAATGCGAAAAACATGGCACTGAACCCAAAAGGGCAGTTTTTAACAGTGTAGGAGCTGAAACGAGAAGGCAGTGCTGCCCTGTGTGACCTCCGCTGGGAATGTGCCCGCTTCGTGACTTCAGTTTCTCCTGGCTCCGGGCCTGTGCGTGTCCACGAATAACTGTAAAAGCACCCCAAATACCGATCTGCAGTTACAAATCAATTTTAGCTGTTAGGAGACTTGGCAAAGATAGAATCTGTGAATACTGAGGACCAACTATATGACATACAGTCAACTATTTTTCCATTTTGCTTAATGACTAATACTCTAATTTAACTGTTCATAGGATTTGCATAATATTTAAGTCTCAGGGCAGATTAAGTAAGGCACTATACAATTATCTGAGAAGATACCATTTAGAAATTAATTCTACGAGAGAATGCCTTTTGGGTTCTAAGCCAATAATTCGTAAACAAGCTGAAAAAAAAAATCAGTTGTAGAGTGAAGAATCATGTTTATGCAGAAAATCACCAGAATCCAGAAGTCCATAAAAAGGAACAATGAACTTGGTCCACACTCTTTGCCCTTTTGAAAATCCCACTACTAGAAATTCAGTCTACAGCTATCCTTGCCTGTGTGTGACATGGTATTACAGCAGTTTCACAGTAGCGAGAGAGAGAGAGATGTCCACTGATGAGGGAGTGATTACACAGTGGAAGTTTGTCAGAAAGAATACAGGTCTGTATGGAGTAATGTAACACTACCTCCCAGATGTAAGCTACAAAGAAACCCTAAGAGCAAAACAATGTGCAATGTGTGTACATGTGAAACAAAACAACAACAACGTACTCTATGCTCCTGTGCTCGCACATGCTCAGACTAGTGTGCTATCTTTGGGCAGAACTATGTGGTCAGGTACAGGTGGAGGGGAGGCTTACACATACTATATACCCTCGGGTACCTATGGATTTTTTAAATAATGTATCTATTAAAAATAGACTACTATTTTTGAAAATATCTGAACTTTATTCTTATCAGCTTTCAACTTAAAATATATTACAAGACTGACAACTTATCCATATCACAAATCTTTCTATTCTTAAATCTCCTTATCCTCCAAATTTCTAATTACATATGAGAGTCAACCAGAGAAACAAAACAGAAACAGACTCACAGATACAAGGAATAGACTGACGGTTGCCAGCTGGGAGGAGTGTTGAGGGGCTGTGTGGGAAGGTGAAGGAATCAAGCAGTACAAGCTGATGTTTACGGCACAGTCACGGGGATGTGAAGCGCAGCGTAGGGAACGTGGTCAGTAACAATGAGCAGGTGTGGTGCCAGCGGGGTACTCCTAGTCTTTTCAGGGGATCACTCTACGAGTTACATAAACGCTAACCCCAGTGCTGAAGTTAACAGAATACTGAATGTCAACTGAAACTGAAAAAAAATAAAAATTTAAGAATGAAGAAGTTCTTTATAATTTCCAGTGGATACCTGTAACCTTACCTTAAATATAATTACAATGGGAATATCTTCTGATAAAGTATTATGCCTTAAATAAAATCGTCCTTGTTTCACAGCCATATTGGTTCTGCTTTTCTTCTCATGGGTAGAGCTACAAGGAAATACAAATTGGTTAAACATCCCCACTTAGTTTCAACCTAGTCACATGCAATAGCAAAATCTGTCAATCAATAAGATTCAAGTGATCAATAATGATCAGAAAGGTCCTATCTAATAGGTGCTTTTTAAAGATGCACAACTCCTCTCCTGTCCCTGTCACTTCCATTTTAAAACACCGTAAATGTTTCTTTGGCTTTGAGAGCACAGTGGAAGTTTTGTGTGTTAATGAGTGACAATGACCGGTTCTTTTTGACCTACTTCACTTTGATTGCTCCTGAACTGCCTGAATTCAGTGTGGGGCATATATTCATAAACAATTTTATACATTCAAAGAAAAAAAACTCAAAATGAGCCTGTACCACAATGATAAAACTATGAAGAAATGAATGTGTATACTAGTAATCCAATAAAATATACCTATAGTCTTGGTATGCAGTGAAACCAACAACAACAAACTAAGGCATCTCCTTCTATTGATATCTCTATTCACTATAAAATTCCTAGCAGATTTAAAAATATTTCAAAGCTTTATTCAATGATAATAGTAACATGTACTGATCACCTGCTACATACGAGGTCTGTCCAGAAGGTATCCAGCCATATAGTATAAAAAATAGAGATTTACTGAAGATACAAGTTACAAGAAACATTGTATATAGGACAATGACACCTCAGTCCCCTTCAAAGTAAGCACCTTGGAACCTCACATAGTTCCCCCAATCCCCATCAGCTGCCCTGTCGTATTTTCCTGAATCTCATTGACAGTCTGAAATCTCTTCCCTTTCAAAAGTGATTTTAGTTTGGGAAAAGCCAGAAGTCATAGAGCACCAAATCTGGGCTATAGGGACCTGGGTGATTTGATGTTTCACCAAAAAACTCTGCACAAGACATGATGCATGAGCAGGCACATTGTGGTGCTAAAGCTGCCGTAGCTGTGGCCTTCTGAGTCATCTGAATATTTTCCATGGAGGAGCATTCAAGCTTAATGCAAAATGTGATGCAGATTCATTGCTCTACTCATTCAGTCATTTTGAATGCAATGGTCACACAAACTGAGAGCCAAGTGCTCACTCAACACATCTACTGCCCCCGACGACTAGTACAGTGAAGTCATCATTGTTCACGCATGTACACTCCAGTCCACTCTTCATGGTTGCCAGGTTTCATAGATGTAGCATAAACTGTTCTTGTTATATTAACAATGGCTAGACTGTTTCCGGACAGACCTCGTATAATGTACTGTTACCCAATCTACTTATATAGATACCTCCATATCAAAAGACAGCCATCTGATACTAAGGGAATTATCAATGTTTCTTAAGAACGCCATCTCTGCCTTCCATACCTGGTCACTGAAGCACCAACCGCCCCTTTCCGGTCAGCCTCCACAATGATCCTGTTCTTAGACAGCTGCTCTTGGATGAGAATAACTTTTTCCACGCCTTTAACAATGAAGTAGCCACCTGCCCACAGGAAACAAGAAGAGCTTCACCACCTACTCTTCAAACCGTGGGATGTAGTACTCTCCTGGTAGAAATCACTCTTCCACTGCCTCGCAGCTCTGACCACCACTGACTGCAAAGAGGGTTACTGATACTGTTTTATGAATTAATGATAGTGCCGCCACATGCTTTTACGTAAGAGAAGCACAAGGTAATAAACTTCTTGACAGGAAATGTATCTCATAAGTCTATGCATCCCAGCACCTGACATATATGAGAGGTGGATGAAAATAACTATGTTAAATAAATTAGCCTTCAGATTTTTTAAGCAGAAAAATAACAGATAATCTTCAATATAAACTGAAATTTGCTCTAAGTTTTATAACAAATCAGTGATAATGGTTTCTGTGATATTCTATACTTAATAAAACTCACAAAACATTTATCACAAATATTCTTGCACAAAATTCAGAAGGGGATAAAGTGAGACTTCATTTTACCTTCGGAATGTAAGTAAAACCAGGGCAATATACTTGACTTACGCATCATTTTGGTGTAGTCTAAAAGTCACGTTTCCTGTTAACCTCTCTCCAAAACCTTCTGGGACTCTACATCAACGCGACTTTAAAGAAAGTAGCTTAAAGCAACTATAAATTAAGTCAATGTGAAATGTGAGTGAAGGAATTAAAAGAAACTTTCTGTTAAGTGTTGAGCTTAAAACTTTATAAAATAAACTAACTAAAAATGGGTAAAACTGTAATTAAAAAAATTTAAATAAAAGACTTATTTTTGCCTTGTTACTGTATTTAAAAAAGCCTGAAATGAGATGTTTGAGTATTTTCAGACTAGCTACACAAGTAACTTTGTGAGATTAGTTTTGAATTTTTAAATACACCAAAAGAGCATTACCACTGAGCAAAGAGACAAAGAAAATATCAACAAACTATAGCAATCAATCAGAATTTGGGGTATTAAAGTTTACAACTTTAAATAGAAGAGGAAACAGTGTATCTCTTAGAAATATGGACTAAGAGAATAAAGATGGAACCATGTTTCTGGATGTTTCATGAACAAAGTTTTATCAAAGTTCATTATAAAGCAGAAAGCCTGATATTGTTTTAAGGAAAAAAGCTAAAAAAACAGCAACAGAAAAACAAAAACAAGGCGGGGGCTAATCCAAGGAGTCACACATACCTGGATCTAAAGGACATTCATTCAGTTTGGCAAATTCTGCCGGCGTCTTCCCTGTGAGCACACAGTTGGAACTACGAAGCATTATGGGCATTCTGTTTAAAAGAAAACACAAGGAAACATCATGTAAAGACTGCCACCGGCACAAAAGTAGAAAGAATGTGAACTGTGTACCGTACTCGTCTCTAAGAGGTCTACACTCCTCTTCAACACACTATGCAAGCTAGAGGAATGACAGTTACAGAGAACTGTGCAGACAGGCTTTCGTGAAGGTCGGAAATGGCAGCAACTCTTCACTCACAGTAAACGAAGTGACGCTTACTAGGTATGTAGGAACAGCACAACGAATCCAAGTGTGAGAAACAGACTATCAAAACTAGGCAGCTGTGCCCTGGCTGGTGTAGCTCAGTAGATTGAGCGTGGACCTGTGAACCAAACAACTGCGGTTCGATTCCCAGTCAGGGCACATGCCTGGGTTGCAGGCCAGTTCCCAGCAGGGGACGCACGAGAGGCAACCACACATTGATATTTCTCTCCCTCTCTCCTTCCCTTCCCCTCTAAAGATAAATACATAAATAAAATATTAAAAAAAAAAACTAGGCGGCTGTGAAAGAGAACTAAGCTAAACTTCTAGAAACGAAAAATGTAAAAACATAAGCATTAATTTAAATGTCTATGAACCGCCTAAATCACAGATTTGACACTGCTGAGGACAGACTCCCTGAACGGGCAAGAGATCTGAAGAAATGACTGAGAACGTATCCCCAACAGAAAAAGAGGTGGACAGTGTGAAAGAGTCAGAGAAGAGTGGAGTCGGAGGGCAGTCACCACTCGCAGACCCGCACTATGGGAGTGTCTAAGTGCTTCGTATCTACCGGCACACGGGATCCGGATGACAGCCCACAAACTAGGCACCACTTCCCACCTTCTCCCCGTGAGGAAATGGGGCAAAGAGAACTTTAGTTGCTCAAGGCCACCTCAGATGGCTGAAACGCAGGTAGTGCGGCTCTAATGCCAACATCAGCTCTCACCTGCCAATGGGTAAAGCATTGCGGATGATCCTCTGGCTGCCTCGGGTATATTCAATATCCACGGTGATGGGAGCAGAGTACGTCATGTCCCGCAGACGGCACTGAAACAGACTCAGACAGTCAGGAAACAGACTCCTCTCAGGAAAAGAAAGGGTCCTGACAGCCCCAAGGAGCTCTTTCTCTAGCAGAACTTGCACCTGCCCTTGGAACACTGAGCTGTAACACATGCAACCTTAGGGCACTGGAACTTACGAGCCTACTTTCCCCTCAAGGGGAATGAAGGCAGCTATAGATCTAGACCGCACCACAGCATCCCCACCCCTGCCAGCCAGGAAATGGAACAATAAGTCTGGTACGGATTTTCTTCTCGCTGATCTGATGCCATCACCAGCCTGCTCCCACATCGTTGTGGCTGGCTTATTCAAAACAGTTAACCAGTATAATGACAATTAAAGTACACACAGACACACACACGGACTGAACAGCTTAAACTATACTTCTATACTTCCTTCTTTTCTCCAAATAAACAAACCTGTATCATAAAATTCCTTAAGAAGTGATGGTCCTAACTGTTCCTATAACCTTTAGTTTGATGTACCTCACAAAATACAGTCCTTCCTGAGCCGTGATTGGACAAGGAAACCTCGTCAGCCTCATCCAATGACTCCCCATTAAACTGATGGCCATCTGGTGGCTTGTTGTCTCAAAACAAATTTCTCTGACCATCCACCCTACAATTTACGGTGCCGAATCATCTCTCTGACTTCTACTAAACCAAATAATTAAACTTTTTTCTAGCCTTTAAAACAGTGCCTGGGGTGTAAAAATATTAGCTGTTCCTACGGCTGGCCGGTAGAAACTGTTTTTGCTACGCTGAATCAGGTCGAGCCCCCTCCCGCAGGCCAGACCAGAGGCGGTGTGGTGTGGTGGTGCTACCCGACTGCACTGCCTGTGCTCAGCCCTGGTTCTGCCGCTTACGTTTCCCGTACCCTTTCTTCATGTCAACTTCCTCCTATGTAAATGGGAACAAGAATCATTTTAATTCCCAGGAGCATAAATATGTATTTTAAAATGGTACCTGAGTCACAGTACTATATACAATTACCTCGTTTTTACTAATGAGACTAATGTAATGTCCATGGCAGGCAAGCATTTGTGGGTGTTAACAAACTTACCCCATCACATGGAAATGAAATTTGACAGATGGAGTAAAACTTGGGAACCCTCATAAGGCTCCCTAAGTACCTCCACGGGCTCCTCCATCCCCCTCTCTCTCATCACAGCGGCAGACTGTGCTGGTGGGATCGGCGGCCCCAGCGCCCCGGGGGTCCTGCTGTGGGTCCCGTGACTGCCTGCTCCCCTGCTCTCCCACTCTCCCCTTCTCTCCAAGAGTCAAACTCTCTCCAGTAAGTCTTTGCACACTCCACCTGCACTGCACTAATACCTATGGTTTTCAACATCAGAAAGAATACTTATAATGACAATTGTGGCCTCAGCCTTCCTGAACTACTTCAAACTACTTTGTCTTCTCTTTTCTCTAAACTCAGTGATATACTTTGGGTGACTTGCAAACTGCTAATCGGCTGCCTAGTTCTCAAAGACTTGGAAAGTCCTAGCAGAAGGGAACAGGGAGTGGGGAGGGCCAAATGGAGGCACACGTATCCCACAGTCCTCCCCACTCCTTACGCAGGACAACGTCACATGTTTACCTTCCCTACATGGTCCTTCAAGACACTCCGAGTGTGCAACCCCCGGGGTCCCCGTGTCATGTGTTTTGTTATGTCAATCTCCCCACAAGAGCATGAACTCCTTGAGGAAGGATACGTGCCTCATTTCTTTTGTATCTCTCAATGTTGAGACACAAAATAAACATTCGATCAATACCTGGCGATTGTGTAGTACCAAAGTTTATCTGGTACTTGTTCATACTTCCTGTTTAACCTTCCTTAGGCAACGACCATACAATCTAACACCTGAACTGTTGTCTCATAAAAGATTCCTGTGCTATGTTTCATAATCACGATTTTAGCTCTACATTAATACCAAGCAGACAAATCTACAAACATCACTTTATTCACTGAATCAATTCCCAATTCTGCATACTAAGTGAAAGAATTTGAAGAGAAGTCTAGTATCTGTTAAAAGCCAGTCAATAGGCCTGTTCTATAACCCTCTGCCTGCACCTCTGTTGAGATTCTGGTATTGAAATTTCTTCGTATCCATCTCTTCTATGAGACAGTGAGCTTCTAGTCCTCAGTCTCCTCTCCCTAACGCAATGCCTGCCGACCCTCAGAAAATGCACTAATAACCTCTGCAACAAACAGCACCATGCTAGGCACGAGTGGCTGGAGGGGAGATGGGGACACACCACTAAAAGGCTCAGCAACAACATAAATAGGACACAGGTACACACAGTGCAAGTGAATAAAATTAAATGACAAACGAGTACAGAATTGTTTCCTAATAGAGTATAGTATTATACAAGCGCTTGTTTATTTTGGTTATCTGTCTCACAAGAGATTTCTTTACCTGCTTTTAAATCCTGTTTTAAGAGTACATATTAAGGGCACAGACCCTTTGTGTTAAAGCAAACAAACTCAATGAAAAAGTAAGATTAAAAATTACCTCATGAGGAGACACTGGTCTAGTCACATTGAAGCTCTCTTCAACATCAGGAAGCCCGACATAAATATTAAGGTATCTGAAAAGCAAATCATTCCACTACCAATGATACTTCTCCAAAGAACGTGTAAACAAACAAGATAGTTTCCCCCTAAATAGAGGGTTATGCTTTGACAAATGCTTATCTTGCTAAGGATGACAAAGAAATTAAAAATTATAACTGCGGAACTTCTTCAAGTGATAGTATGTGTAGCTTCACAAAGGAGGGAAAATACTATCAGAGTATCTTTTAAAAGAATAGTGTAAATCTCTTTACCAAACTACTGGAAACACAGCTCCCTAACAATGATATTTTATGAAAAAAGCAAAGTGTAAAAGAGTATCTATAGTATATTATGATCCATGTAAGAGAAAAAAAATACAAGGTCTGTCCAGAAAGTATCCAGCCATGTACCATGAAAGAGAGACCTCCTGAAGAAGACGCAAGGTGCAAGGAACACTGTTCACAGGACAATGGCGCCTCAGGTGCCCCTTCCAAGTAGGCACTTTGGGACCTCACACAGTTCTCCCAGAGTCTCTTCCACTGTTCAAAACACTCTGCAAAGTCCTTTGTTGGAATCGCCATCAGCTGTCTTGTCATATTTTCCTGAATCTCACTGATCGTCTAAAATCTCTTCCTTTTCAAAGGTGATTTCAGTTTTGGGAAAAGCCAGAAATTGTAGGAAACCAAACCTGGGCTGTAGGGGGCTGAGTCACCCGAATGATTTGATGTTTCACCAAAAAACTGAGTGGGTGTATTGTTGTGATGAAGCTATCAGTCACTCATTGCATGGTCCCGGAAAGCCTTCTAAATCTTTCAAACACCAATTTTATGTGGAGGAATGATCAAACTAATGCAAAATTTGATACAAATTCATTGCTCCACTCACGCAGTCATTTTGAATGCAGTGACCACACAGTACACATGCTCACTCAACAGCGTCAACCACCCCCGCTGACTAGTACAGTGAAGTCATCATCGTTCACACATGCACATTCCAGTCCACTCTCCTTGGCTGCCAGGTTACACTGCTGATGCGCAAACCCCTCTTGTTATATTGACAATGGCCGGACTTTTTCTGGAAAGACCTTGTTTGTGCAAAAGAAATATAGGAAGGAGAAAGCAGAAACTAATGAGATTCATCACCTACAGAAAATGCCTAAGAACAGTGTGGAAATAATTAGGAGAGGAGTGACAATTTCCTGATTATATTTTTTTCTGTAAGGCCTGACTTCTACAACCATAACATTTTGCATACTCTAAAAATAAATACATAATTAAAATCAACCAGGATGGCAGGTGGGGGAGCCGAACCAAATGGAATACAAAACTTACTGCATTACAAATGAGTAACATAACTACACCGAAAAAGTGGAAAAGAAAACTAATCTAAATAACTTTGGAAAATAGTATTTTGATTGGGCACTATAATGAGAAAAAAAGAACTATGTAAATACTGTAATCTAATCAGTCAATTTTACTCTCACAGAAGCATGTTTAACAATTCTGAAACAATTTCATGCATATTCCAGGACTGAAAACTTAAGTAAGCATAGTGTGGATAATGAGAGGCAGACTTCTCACTGTCAGGCACAGAGCTTACAAATAAGAAAGGAGAGAAAGTTAGAATTTGCCTCGTAGAGCTGGATTAGAATTGGAGGTTATCAGGATGCATGGTTTTTAATCTACATAAAAATGGGTGGGATATAGAAACACGGATGTGTGTGTATGCAGTAAAATACATACATATATTTCCTGGCTCTGCTGGCTGAGGCTTTAATATCCATATCTAGGTTTCTAAATACTATTCTCCAGTAACAGGAAACAGAGAAATGGTTGATTCTAGGCTGGGACAGGGAAAACAGCAGATGAACCACATCTCATGGTACTCAAAGATTAACAGGGACGTGTTGAAAGGACACAGGAGCCAACCTGAAGACCCTCTCATGGCCAAAGCAGAGACAATTTGAGCAATAAAGTAATAACAGTACTGCCCCGACTGGTGTGGCTCAGTGGGTTGGGCTTCGTGCTGCACACCAAAAGGTCGCGGGGTGATTCCCACTCAGGGCACAGGCCTGGGCTGTGAGCCAGGTCCCTGGTTGGGGGCATGTGAGTCAGCCAATCAATGTTTCTCTTGCACATCAATGTTTTTCTCCCTCCCTTCCCCTGTCTCTAAAAATAAATAAATAAAATCTTAAAAAAATAAAATAATAATAGTGCTGGATTATGGCCCATAGAGTAAAATGAATATCCCTGAGTTCATGTTGATATAAATAAAATTATAGATAAATGAAGGAGGGGAGGAAGTACTCTCCCTTACAGTAAATTCCAGAACGACTGTAGAAGACATGATGGGAGCACAATAACTGTTACAGGTAATATTAACTGTTACAGGTAAAAACCACCAACGCATCTAGAATTGGTGGATAAGATATGATGAATAATAAGATATTTGCACTGTCTCAAAAGATCTCCCAGTAAGACACTTATTAATGACAAAAGGAAAACTAGTTACTTTACAGTGGAGAAACCTAGGAGACACCACCTTAATCAAGTGGACAGAGTTAAAATCACCAGTAAGAAAACACAGTGACATCTGTGTTCCCTGAAAAGAATGGAACGAAATGCAACTGCTGTGACATTCTGGCCAAAAATGCATAAGCCAATCTAATCACAAATAAACATCACACGAACCCAAATCGAAGGATCTTCTATAAAACAACTGACCAGCGAAGTGCCGAGGGCATGAAAGACCAAGAAAGAATGAGGAGCTGCCACAGACGGGAGGAGAGTGAGGAGACGTGGCAACCAAACACACTGTGGGGTCCCGAGCTGAATCCTGGGCCGGGGAAGGACATCAGTGGGAAAACTCTGAAGAAGTTCTGTGGGTTTGTTGGTAGTATTACATCAGTGCTAATTTCCAGGGTTTGTTAACTGTGCTACGTTAACGTAAGATGTTAGTTTTAGCAGAAGCTGGGTGAAGGATAAAATAGGAACACTGTACTATTTTTGTAATTTTTCTGTAAGTCTAAAATTATTTTTTTAAATTAAACTAATAGTTCTAGGAACTTCTTAATCATAGTGCTATGTGTTATAATTAGTTTACCAATTAAAAACTGAACACTTGATAGTTAAGTCATTAAACAGATTGAAAAGAATTTTGATAACAACTACATTTGCTTTTTAAAATGTCAGACATAATCAAAAGAGCAACCAAGAGGAGCCGATTCCTTACTTTAAGTACCACATGGGGTCAGCATCACTTGTAACCTTTTCATTGGCTTTCATGATCTTCTTTATCTGCGATGGAAAGAGTGGTATTAGGAAAGACCCCCAATTACTTCTTAGCTGCGCCTAGCTCTAAGATCTGAGGCTTACCTCTACGTTAATAAAATAGTTGAATGAATCTATATGCTGCTTCACGAGGCCTTTAACCTACGCAGAAAACGGGAGACAGTAGATTAGCAACAACAGTGGGACAGCAAATCATACAACATATTCTAACCATAGGTGACCAGCAAATTTTTCACAAAACCAGAGTGAGAAAAAAGATCCATGAACTTTGTGTTAGTAAAACTTCATATTTATGTGTCTTCATTACACTTCTCTTCCATCTTACAAGAACATTTTCAAACTTTCCTCCTTGAGAAGCAGCCTGACTTTGGGAATGCAAGATATGGACATCTGAACACACCTAATGATTCTCCAGAAGCTAATATATATAAGGTAGGGTTATCTCTGCATACTTTGACTTTTCAAAACAATATAGCAATTGAGCATCATTTCTTCAACCCTTAAACAACGCCCATTTACTTTCTTATCTTTCTCCTACCTGGGCAATTTTATGATTTCCACACATCCAAACTGGCCTTTCCTATCACTCCAAAGAAGAATGAGGGGGAAACATAGGGCCTCCATTAAGAAAATACTTGCACTGGGAACTGAAGGCCGGGTGGAGCTCGGGGAACCTGACGGCAGACGCCAGCTGGCAGTGACTTCCCTTCCATCTCAGAAGTCAGTGAGGACTGCACGCGGAGAGTGCTGTGTGCCGCCATGTGAAACAGCCAACTAACTAACACAGAGAATCCCAAACCTTAAGATTTAAAAGGACTGTATGTGCTCTCTTTACACTAATCTTCAAACACATCATTAGTTCAACACTTCTTGAACTTCCCCGACAGATAATCACAGCAGTTTTACTACACTGCCTTACTCAGGAATCTCACTGGTGTACAAAACCACCAACCGCTCCACATTTTGAAGCAATTCTGATTGTTGCAGAAAAAATCCAACCTTCTAGTGATCTGAAGTCTACCCCTCTCAAGTTTCCACACTTTGGACTTGATTAAGCCTCTTCCGGAGGAATGCCTGTTCTAGGACAACCCATTTAATGATCACATCTCTTTTTCACATTCTCCCTTCCAAGCCAAACGGGCCTTTCAGCTATTTCTCACACGCATGCCTTCCAGACCACTCAGCAAGCCTTTGGCCTGCTCCGGAACGTGGTCCAATCTGCCAGTGTTGCCCCTTAACACAGGCACCCTGCTCACTGACATTCCCAACAGTCTGACCGGTGTGCAGAGGCTACTACCTCCCCCACTCCGGTTATTACACCAATGCTGTTACAGAGACAAGGCCACGTCACTGGCCAGAACTCAAAAGGTAATGTTAACTTTCACACAAAAAATGCTATTAAGTCAAGCACACCCCATTTGGTGCTTGTGCAAAACCAAGTGCACTCAGGGATTCACTTTTATCCCTCCTCACTGCTATCCGCCCAGCCTCACATTCTGAGTCGTGCTTCGGTGAGCCTGCACTGAACAGCACGGGCAGCCTTCAGATATGTGTTAAACTCTTTATACTTTTGTTCTGAGACAAATGTACTTCAAGGCGACCTGAGTGAAGGGGAGTTCCAACTTTAAATGCATGAATAAAAGACTGACTGACTGAACTAACCATTGTCTCATGCCTCCATTAGTGTGTCTCTCTCTCCCTGGACTTGGTGCCATCAACTGTCTCCTTGTTTTTGAATCATAAATACCATCCCTTCTCTTCTGCTTATGTATAGTTCATGTCTTAAAAATTATAATAATTTTTTCCCTTGACCTTAATACTATTTTATTTCATTCTGGTCACACCTCTACTTAAAGATTCTTCAGCAGCTTCCCTTTGCTGTTAGAAAAACAGCAAAAATTTTTTAAATGGCTTTCAAATCTGATGAGAAATCTGCAGTGCTGACAGCTTCCCCAGCATCGCTTCCCAGTGCTCTCCCCTCTGCCTACAACAGAGAACTAAGTCAGACAAAACTCGACTCGTTTTTCCAGTCTCCATTCTTTAACACAATGCTTTCGAATTTACCCATGTTGCAGTGCGTACCAGCACTTGACTCACTTTCATTGCCAGCTAATACTCCACGGTGTGACTATGCTGTACTCTATTCGTCCATCCCTCAGTTGATGCTCATTCAGGTTATTTCCACTTGGAGTCTATTATAATAATGCCACTGTAAACACTTGTGCACAACTCTTTGCATGGATATATGTTTTCGCATCTCTGGCATAAATACCTACAAGTAGAATTGCTGGGTCATACGGTAGCCCTATGTTTAAGCATTTGAGTAACTGCCAGGCTATTGTCCAAAGTGGCTGCAAAATTCACGTTCCCACCAGCAGAGCCTGAGGGTTCCAATTTCTCCACACCCACATCAACACTTAGTATCTTTCTCTTTGACTACAGTATCCTAGTGGGTACCAAGTAGTGTCTCACTGTGGAAGCCCCGCTTCTTAGCATAAGCTCTTTAAGAATGAATTGAAGCCCTTCACCGACCTATACCCAGCAGTTCCTCTGAGCATCCACTCATCCGTTCCGACAAAAGAGATGGACCGCTGTTTCCTACAGACCCCGTGAAGGTCTCTCTTGGGCACCTGGATAAAGCCATACCCTCTGTACCCTGCCTTCCAGCCGAGTTAAATCCTTTCTTCTTAACATGCAGCTTATGTCTCATTATATTTGGGAGACCCTCTCTGACCACCTGCGGCATTTCTCTTCTGCCAGCAGCACTCTGGTTTGTATATTCATCTGCCGTGCTACAGTGTACACTACTTCCTACCTCTAAAATTAGATTACCATTCCCCCATCTTGCGCCTTAAAGGCAGGGATTCACTGCTTTGCAATTCCTTGTATTTCCCAAACCTAGCAATGTACACAGTTGCACATAGTCAAAACATGTTGGTGATAAAAATTTAATCTAAAAAAGAAGGCTGATTGCTTGACTTTTATCAGAAAAATAACTAATTATTACTAAATGTTCATTACCTTTAAAAATGCTGGAAGCAGCCTCCATTTTTCCTGTGAATAAAAACAGAGTTAGGATGTGCGCTAGCAACCACAGTATTTTTATAAGAGGTTATTCTACTGTGCCAAAAATGACTCACTTTATCACAATGAGTGAAAGAAAGTAAATCAAAACTAAAAGAACAATTTTTACATGGCAGCACTTTTATGGAAATCACACAGGTGTGTGCGTACATGTATGTGCATACAAATACACTCGTGTGTACATACACACACACGGACCACAGATTTCTTAAATAGAACAGAATGGAATCTCTTCTGGGTGAGTCAGGACCCCAGGCACTGCATTTTACCCTCGTGGCACTACAGCAGAAAGGGAAAGTGAGTTTCAGAGTCTGGTGGGGAAGCCGGGTCTCGAGTTCTTCCCCTCTCCCGTTTTCTGCCAACGAGTGTGTGATCGGAGCTCATCGCAGGGCGGCCAGAAGGCAGCGCCCACAGAGTTCACCTTCTACATTACAGAGCTGCCAGCTGCCACACTTCTCTCCTTAGGCTTCCTATTTATATTTCGCAGAGGTTGAAAGTAGCCTACCACAGTAAGACTCTTCTTGAATGGCATCTAATCTGCTAACGGGACATCTGACAAATGGGCAGAACTGAGTCTAAAGAATACACTGTTTCTGAATAAGGGCCTAAGAATCATGTAAAACATTGCAGCAACTGTAAAACCTTTGACTTTCACTCTGACACGAGCAGCACTGGAAGGTTGTGAACAGAAGGGTGACATGAACCTGTGACTCGTTTTAACTGGATCATTTAAAATAATAGGTTGAACTGCTGGGTTGAGAATAGACAAGGTTAGAAGCAGGGAGGTCATTTAGGAGTTTACTGTAGTACTCCAGGCTGAAAACAGTCCAGGTAATGAAAAATTGCTAGCTAGGAGACAATGTGAAGTTCAAGCCAGCAGGAATTTATAATAGATTAGATAGACACTCTGAGAGAAAGAGGAGTCAAGATTGATACCTTAGAGTTGCCATGTGTGGAGATAAGGAAGCGGGGACGCTGCCAGAGCAGCTGCTTTAAAGTGTGACGGGGTTACCAGGAGCTTGGTTAGGGGCATGCTAAGTCTGAGATATCCATTAGACATTCAGGCGGAGATGTCGAATAGACAACAAAGATGAGTCTGGAACCTGGGAAGAGAGTGGCCTGGAGATATAAATTCGGAAGAAGTCAGCAAATGGATGGGGATTACAGTCATGTAATGGGTGAGACTGCCTAAGTAATGTAGATGGAAAAGGGCTCCATGAAGAATACCAAGAATATTCCAATATTTAGAGATGAGGAACAAAAGACAGATTTAGCAAAGGGCACTAAGAAGAAGGAAGGAGGCCAAGGTAGGAGGCAGACAATCTGGATAAAGTAAAAACATTTTTCAAGAAAAAAGGGAGGTGCCCTGGCCAGGTTATTCAATTGGTTGAAGCATCATCCCGTACACGAAAAAGTTGTGGGTTCAATTCCCAGGCAGGGCACATACCTAGGCTGGAGGTTTGATCCCCAGTTGGGGCACATATGGGAGGCAACCAATCGATGTCTCTCTCTCCTTTTAAAAATCAATAAACATATCCTCAGGTGAGGATTAAAAAAAGAAAAAAGGGAAATGGGGGCAAGGGGTATATAAGAAATCGCTGTACTTTCCCCTCAATTTCACTGTGAACCTAAAAAGCTCTAAATAAAATTAAGTCTTTAAAAAAAGGAAGGGAGGGGAATCAAAAGATAAGAGGTGGAGCAGACTGAAAAAGGAACTTTCTGGGGCGATGGAAACATTCTATATCTTGTATTGGGTGGTAATTATTTGGGAATAGATAAATGTTGAAATTAATGCAGTGGAAGTCTTGGTACTCCTGCATTTTATTGCATATAAATCCACAAAGAGGAATGAGAGAAAGATCAAAAGGAACTATATGAGAAGAGTCGAAATATCTCAGGGGAGGCAGGTAGTGAGGGAGAGCAATGTGGGGAGAGACACTGGAATAGTTGTCAGTGGCCAGATTGAGGAAGGCCTTATAAACACAGTAAACACTAGATTTTACCCTAAAAGCAATGGGCAGAGATTGAAGAAATTTAACCGACAGAGCAGCATGATCATATTTGTGTGTTTAAGCTGATGGCTCTCGCCACAGAACAGACAGATTGGAGTGAGAGAAGTTCAGTGCCCAGGATGTAAGAGGTGACAGCGGTTCAGACTTGGAGAACAGCAGAGCGAAGTTTCAGGCTGGAGCATGTTTAGTATGCAGGACCCTTAAGATGGGGATGGATGGTGGACTGGATGCACAGGGCCAGGAAGAACTGTCATTCCTGAGTCAGGAGACTGGAATTGTGGTTTTAGTTCCTGCATAGCTGTGCAAATTCAGGCAAGAAATGTCAATCCTTTAGGCTTATTCCTTCAGCTCTCTAGAGAAGCAGTCCAGCCACCAGTTCAGGATGAAGACTCTCAAGTCCGACTGCCAGACTCCAAGTTCCAGATCCAGCCACTCACCAGTCTCTGACGCTGGATTAGTTACTTAACCTCTCTGGGGCCCAGAAATCTTCATTGGCAAAATGTGGTGGAAAGAGCATTTATTTCAGAGACTTAAATAACATAATGCGTATTAGGTTTACACAGAGCCTAGGACATCCTAAGTACTCAGTAAATGCTGGCTCTTAATATTAATTCTTCGAGTTAAAACCCAGTATTGCCTGACAATCCTCAGCAGTGTTATTTACCGCAGGCACTCATAGACTGGA
This sequence comes from Carollia perspicillata, assembly GCA_004027735.1. Classification (NCBI taxonomy): domain Eukaryota; kingdom Metazoa; phylum Chordata; class Mammalia; order Chiroptera; family Phyllostomidae; genus Carollia; species Carollia perspicillata. Next base: position 10,767 of record PVKM010002693.1, on the reverse strand, counting down.
TCGGATGGGCTGATAATAGTAAATCAATCTCATTCACCGGCCAAATGATTACAAAGCATGCCCTATGACCCATAAGTTCACTGATCACACTACTTTGCTCACACAAACCCTTCCATAGCATCTCATCGCTCACTCAGATGGGTAACAAAACCTTTCAGAACCAGAACCTGTGCCTACCCTTCACCTTTCATCTCTCTTCGCTTCTTCACTCGAGTGCTTATTTTAGGTACTCAGAAACTACCGGGTTTCAAAACGTCCGATTCTCTCTACCTGAAATTGCTCCTGTCTTTCCAAGCCTCATTTCTCCAGATCCCCATTCCATGCCAATGAAGAATCAGAGGCCCAAAGAGGTTATAGTAATAACACGTGCCTTTCTAAAAAATAAAATTATGTCAACAGCTGAACCTCATCAGGCAGCTGCTCACTGTAGGGCAGTTAACCCTTAACTTCTGATCATCTGTCCAAAGCTAAGGTGCTACTTGGCAGGAAACACCTAGAGAAAATTCTGAGCAAATTTTCAGGGGTTTCAAATACTCCCGCAGTCCAAACTTGAATTCCGGGTTAAAAGGGAAGATTACTAGCCTGATATTGAGAGGATCTGTTTTATCACCACAGCCAGCTCTGGCACCTCACAAAAGGGGCCTAAGCTCCCTGGGCCTCAGTGTCCTCTACAAGCCTAAGATGGAATGTGTCCCGCAAAGGTGGGCACGAGGACCAATCTTGCCCATGCTCCTGAACACTGTTAAAGTTCCAACTCCAAAGCTCGGCCCGCTCGGCGTCGGACAGAGAAGCCACCTCCCAATCGCACGCGTTGGCCGGCTCGGGATAAAGAGCCCCCAACCTCGTGCGGAGGAAGACCCTGCGCGAAGTTCTGAGCATGCGCAGAAACCACAGTCCACCCGATTTCGCAGCAACAGCTCTGGGAGTACCGCCTCCCCGGGACGCGTCCCAGCCCCTTCCGTTCCCCAAGTGCCCGGCCTTCACCTCTACTGTTGGTATCGGCGCAGCCAGCTGCTCTGGGGTCAGGTTCCCGAATTCCTCCGCAAGCACGTCCATGCTGCTCACGACGAAGGAAGTAGTAAACAGAAGCCCCACACACCAGCCTGCGCGACCTAAGGAAACTGCAGGGCCCGTAGAGTGCGGTGCGCGTGGCCCAAACGGTCCCCGCGGCACAGGATGATGGGGGGCGCGACAGAAAGGTTCCGCCTGCTCCCAGCATGAACCTGCGGTGGAACCCGGATGTGGCGGAGGCGAAGTTGGGAAACTGCGCCCCCTGGGGTCGCTCGGAGGTCTCGCCCGAGTTATCCTAAAGCCCAAACGACACGTTTATTGCCAGTTATCCGGTAATTGAGACCAATAGAGCATAATGGTTGTGATTTTTAAAGTAACTCAGAGAAAGAAGTAAACGGATAATTTGCGCAACTTGAGCCACGAAAACAGAGAACTCATGTAATTCAGTCCAAAACGACACGTTGTATATTATGGAAAAATAGGAAATTTGCCAAATGCCTAGAAGTAGGGGAGGGGACTAGTTAAAAAAACTATGGTAATGTGCATGTGATAGAATATTATACAACTATTAAAATGACCATAAAGTGCCCTGGCTGGTGTAGCTCAGTGGATTGAGTGCGGGCCTTCGAACCAAAGGATCGCCATTCCATTCCAGTCAGGGCACATGCCTGGGTTGCAGGCCAGTTCCTAGCAGGGGAGGCACAAGAGGCAACCATGCAGTGATGTTTCTCTCCCTCTCTCCTTCCCTTCCCTCTAAAGATAAATAAATTTTTTTAAAAAAAATGACTATAAAGCGAGGAGGCAGTAACTCACTTGCGAACCAGAGCACAATAGGACAGTAATTAAGACACTGTTCAAGTCTGAAAGGACCGGAAGTAAGGTGCAGGAAAAAATATCAGCACGTTCGGAAATTTAGTATGAAAGTGTTATTCAATAAATGATGTTGAAACAGCTGATCAGCCATTTAGACGAAGTAATCCTATAAGGATAAAATATTTAAATGGTAATAAAACTTCAGGAGAAAATGCAAATGAATGCATTCATCACTTTAGTGATGAGGGCCTTTAAGGACAGCAACACAAATTGTAAATGGAAATATCCATAGATTTGGCAATGTAATTCTAATTGTTGTTTTATGACTTCATGAAAATGTTAAATTTTCTGAACAGATTTTTTAAAAAGATTTTATGTATTTTATTTTTAGAGCGAGGGGAAGGGAGGGAGAAAGGGAGAGAAATATCAATGTGCAGTTGCCTCTCCTGCCCCCGCCCCCACTGGGCACCTGGCCTGCAACCGAGGCATGTGCCCTGACTGGGAATTGAACCAGCGACCCTTTGGTTCACGGCCCATGCTTAATCCACTGAGCTACACCAGCCAAGGCTGAACAGATTTTTTTTAAGTCACCATGAATAGTTTTTAAAAACACAAGTTGACAAAAACCAAAAACTTGGTATCCCTAATTTAAAATGATTTCATACAAATCAATAAGAAAAAACGTCCCACAGGGAAAGACAAAGCAAACAGTCCCAACAGTTGCTTTAATGGGTAAGGAGTTTCAGTTGAGAAAGATGCAGAAGGTCTAGATGTGGATAACGGTGATGTTTGCACAACAATTAGAATACATTTATAACCTCTGAACTGAACACTTAAAATGATTGAAATGGTAAATATTATGTATGTTTTACTACAATAAGTTACAAAACTTTGTTAAATATACATTTGCCATGCTCTCATGTATGTGTAGACCTTGCACCAGGTTAGTCTTAATTTCCGAATTAGCTACCTCAAGCAAATGTTAATGCCTGTGTCTTCTAAGTATTGTGCTGATGTCTGAAAGTAAGAGGACAAAGACAAAAGAAGAATCGGCTCTGCTCTTGAGCATCTCACGGGTCACTGAGAGACAGATGCACTTCTGTAGCTTCTTTGTGAATCAGCAGAGAGCAGCCTACTTAGAAGCTAGTCTGGAAGGGACTCTGAAGTGACTTTTTGATAGCAGAGACGTCGAAGTTGGCTCAGACATGTCGGCCTTCTGTCCCAAAGTCCTCTTGGCTTCCTGCTGTCAGAGTGGTTCACCAGCACTAGCCTGCATCGCCTGGAGAGCCTGTTAAAACAACCACAGCTTTCTGGTTTGGTAGGGTTTGGTCTCTGGTCTGCAGATTTGCATTTCTAATAGGTTCTCAGGTGACCACATTTGAGAATCACACTCTAACATGAGACTTACCACTCAATACATACCCTTTATTCATGCTGAGCTGCTGAGACTGTCTTGTCTGTCTTTGTATTCCTGCGTTCTAACCCACTGTTTGTTCCTGAGTAAATTCGTATGGGAAAAAACGACAATTTGAAAGAAAAAACATGCAATGAGTGATAATAAATTCAGTATTATATTTCACATTTTTTAATCCTGACTTTAATTTTTTTTTTAGTTTCTCTTGAAAAGAGGAGGATGTGGCAGCCATGGTCCCAGAGTCCTACGCGGCACCAGTGGGCTGACCTAAGCAGTGCTAGCCCTCAGTCCACAACTGCCGCAAGCCCTTACTACTTTGGCCTGGCCCCCAAAGTGCTGGCACTTGCACCCTCAGGTGAAATCCAAGTCTTCTTTCTGACCTCTTATGGGGAGAAACCAACAAGCCAGGAACAGTCTCCTGATTGGCCTTCTGCTGTCACACCCTGTTCCTGAGGTCTTGCTACAAAAATGGTGGCGGTTTGAATAGAAAGCTGGGCAGTTCAGGAAAGGGAATTGATTGCAGAGGGAAGAATGGTTGATATCTTAGACTGTTATCCCATCACTTAGGTATAAAGTGTTTGGGGCACCAGGTGAGAAAGTGGCCAGTGCCCTGGGGGGAAAGAACAGGGCATTGGCCAAAGGAGAGTAAAGGAAAGGGGAAAACAGAACTGTCCAATCTGGGCCCTGAAATATTAGAGCATCTGTTTCCTGAGTGTTTACTCTTTGCCAGACGTTAGAATCCCACTTTTTGTGCAGACTCCGATTCAATGATGAGCTCCTGGGGAGCAGGTAGGATTATCCCCTCTTGACAAGGAGGAGACTAAGGTTCATGGGGGTTAAGAATTTTCCAGAGTTGGAATTTAAAGTCATAACCATCTGACCCCAGAGCCCATGCTTTTAACCACTCTATCACAGCACCGCATCTTCCACAGGCCGCTGGGAGACATTTCCAGCAGAGGGAAACAGCCCAAGCAATGGCCTGAGGGCTTTCGATGACACAATGCCACATTCTGGTGAGTGAGCGTGGTTTTCCCTAGGGAGAACTGTCGAGGGAAGCGTGTGTAGATGACACTAGAGAAATCCACTGGGGCTGAACTATGAATGGCTTTTATGCCATGTTCAAGTTAGACCTTATGAGAGGCTTCAACATGAAGAAACAAAAGAAAAAGATTATCCTCTCTTGAAAACCTTCAGGCATTCAGCCTGGGGAAAAATACGTATGCTCTTGATTTCTATATGTGAATGAATTCATAAAAGAACTAGAGCAGACCAGAACAATGTTGGTTCAGAAAGAAGGGCTCTTCAGTGGGAAAAAGCGAGGGCAACGGGGAAGTCCTTGAAGTCCGTCATTTCACGGACAGCAAGAGGCGGAGGAATGTGACCAGAAGTCTCTGCTGTAATCGGAGAGTCTGCATTTTGAGGAAGACAGTGTCCACAAACCTCTAGCTGCCTGCCATGCCCAGAGGCCTTTCTCCGAAAAGCCTTGCCTTGCATCCGGTGACATAATCATCCTGCCAGAAGCAGTAGGGCCAGGAGCCTGCCCAAGACAGCCATGTAAGGGAGCTGAAGTGGCTTGTCAGGAGACCCCCTCCCCAAGGAGGGACAGTTTTGGTGGTGGGCGGACGGGGGCGGGGGGCGGTGTCCATACTGAGTGGTGGCAAATAAGCCCAATCGTTCTCTCTCCTGGGATGTTTCTAATTAAGATGAACCAAAAGAGAGGGCAGCAGCAGAGAAGTAAATATCAAGTCAGTGACGTGACAATAAGCAGTGACTATTTATTTGATGACCTAAGGAAACCAATGTAGCAAATAGTTAAGAGCATACATTCTAGGGTTCAGTTCCTTGGGTTCAAAGGCACTTACCATCTCTGTGACTTTGGGTGACTTCCTTAGCCTCTCTGAGTCTCATTTGGAAGAAATAATAGAGGCTGCCTCACAGCCTGTTGTACAGTTACGTGAGATCATTTATATCAAGTGCTTAGGGTATTCCTTGCCATAAGCTTAAGTGCTGGGTAGCTGCTATCTTCTTATAGTCTGAAGGAAGAAAATTATATTCAGGTTCTCCACCAAGTCTGCCAGTGCAGCTGTTGGGACAGATTCCTGGGCTTCCCTTCTTTTTCATAAAAGCCTTACACTAAATTCCTAGGTCCCTTCCTTTGAAGTCGGAAAGAGGCTAACATAGTAAGCTTAGAAGTGAAAAGATAAAGCTTCACTTCAAAAGTAGAGAACAAGAGTGCACAGGTTGATAATAGAAACATACTTTCTAAAAGGTTAGATTAAATCATGGAGAATAAAGTCACGATTGATTGCTAAAGGAACTCAGAGCATGTTGGGTTTTGTCACTGTCCTTTGAAGTTGACATCAAGGACAATAACTGCAGCCTTCCGCATACCCTTGAGTGTCTCTGCCAAGGACAATAGTGGGCTTAATGAACCATGGTTCTGATGAGATATGACAATTTTTGTTATGTACATAAGCATTTAATCATCACATCTCACAATAGTAAAACCTCTTGAAGCTTGAAAGAGGTTGAGGACTAATAAATTAGTTATTATAATGCATTCTGGCTGCATTGTGCTTTAGGGTTTCTAGACGGTTTCAAGTACGCTATCTCCTGTGATTCTCACGATGTCTCTGTGAGGCAGGCAGGTGGTGGAGTAGGTGGATGTAAGGTAGGAAACCCCATCTGGGAGGTTCAGGGGGATAAAGACTGGTTTGAGCGCATATGCCTATTAACCAGCAGAAGTGAATGCAAAGTCAGAGCTTGTGGTTCCTGGCCCCATGCTCCTTTCACTAAAAGAGTGGAAATTTTTGCAACTTAACATCGTCAGAGGTAGAACAAGCCTAATGTTAGTTTCAAGAAAGGGGTCAAGTGACGAATGAGAGTCTGTTGCACCCCCATGCCTGTGGCGTACTTTGCCAGTCAGACCCAGAAATCGCCGCTGATCTGTGGCCGGCTTCAGAATCCTCCCCAACACAGCGCCCTGGGGCACTGCTAAAAGATGAGAGCAGACACATGAGTTTAAACTTATTTTTACGAAAAGAAGCTTCACAGGGCCTATCCAAGGAAGCTGAATGCTTACCAGTATTCACGTCAGCCTCTTTCTCCTGGGCACCTTTTCCTGCCCACCTTGCGGTCAGATGAGGCCATGGGATTGGGTTCTGGAATGGACCATGAGTGGTAGTGGGTGATTCTTTTCTTTCCCTTATAACTGGGTGAACAGACAAGACTCTATAGGGGACAGCTGAGTCACAAGATGGGTGGAAGTTGGGTCCCCGAATGGCTGAGTGGAGTAGCCCCCCACCCCGAAGCAGCCTACCCCCTGCTTTAAACTATGATTTGAGAAATAAGGCTGTCCCGAGGCCACCATGACCTGGGAGCTTTGGTTGGGCAGTTCACCTGCACACACGAATGCAGGCTGACCGCTGGCGATTATGCCCTTCCTTGAACCATCTTTTGGTGTCATTCTCAGAGGCAATGCCAGATCAGGTGGTCTCCTCGCACGTTTCCTACTTCCAAACGTTGAAGACCTCGTGAATGTACACTGAAGTAGGTTTGTTTTCTCTTTCTGCTCCTCAGCGCCCCTCTCCCATATGGGAGAAACCCCTGGTTAGGTCATTGATTCTGTTGGGACCACGGGAGTCTAAGGATCGGCTGGCTACTCCCCATTCCATCCCCTACAAATTAGTCTGGGCTGTTGACCTAGATTCTCCCAACTGAATGTTGACAGCCAGGAGGCCTATCTCCAGCAAACGAGGCAAAGAAGCAGAACAGTTAAGAAACCAGTCTCTGAAGCTGCACACGGAATCCAGTTTGGCAGGAGTCCTGCGGTTTGCATTGCTTTGGTTCGTGCCCGTTTTTCAAGCCCGATTCTTCAGGTCGAGTGGATTCCGTGAGACACGTAACACCTATGCAGTAAACTCCCTCTCTGCTTCGTTAGCGGGGTCAGTTTCTACTGCTTGTTCTGTGTGTTCACGTGTAATTGCGTGTATGCATACGCACACAACACAGAGGGGTGTTCCAGCACCAATAAGTGTTCTTTGCCGGGGCAATCTTTCCAAAACAGTAATTTGTAATCTCCTGTTTCAAAAGAGTCTCTGATTCATCTCAGGACAAAGTCCACACGGTTTAGCAGGACCCCCCGGAACCTGTTTACCTCTCTCGTTTCCTCTCATCCCTTCCACCCTTCTGCCGTATGCAGGTCCCGGGCTCACCCTCTCCCCAGACTGCTGTATTCACTGTGCACTCGGCCTCTCCCCCTCTCTGGGGCCTCTCAGCAAGTGCCTGCTCATCTTTCATGTTCTGGCTGAAGAAGGAGCTCCCCGGAATGGAGTTCGGCGATTCTCCCTCTGGCATTACGTGTACTTGTTTCACAGCCCGTCTTACACTCTATTGTAATTGTTCACAAGTTTGTGCTTCTCAGTTGGTAATAAACTTCTTGAGGACTGTGTCCCGTCATCCATCTATCACAATACCTAGGATGCTTCTTGGCACACACAAGATGCTGATAGGTACTTGTTGACCGACTGACTGAATGAATGAAGGCACATGACCTGATACAAGACTCTGATGACCGGAGACTCATTCTAAAACAACCTCAATAAAGACTGTGCAGTACTCCAGTCCTGACTTACCCAAAGGTGGTTCAGAAGACAAAGAGCCACCAGTGCCCTGACTGGTGTGGCTCAGTCGCTTGGGCGTCATCCTGTAAAGAGAAAGGTCGCCGGTTCAATTCCCAGCCAGGGCACAGGCCAGGGTTGAGGGCCAGGTCCCCACTTAGGGGTGTGTGAGAGGCAAACATCAATGTTTCTCGCCCTCTCTTTCTCCCTTCCTCCCCCATTTCTAAAAATAAATACAATTTGTAAAAAAGAGACACTAGCTATGTTGAAATAATATTTAATGCTTAAAATTTAACAGTGCACACAACATGTTTTCGCAGTAGAAGAATGAAAATGTGTGTATGGTGTTCAATAAAATTGACATTACAAAAGAAGACCATGTTAAGAAAACCTTAAAAGTAGAAGTAAACGTTTAGGTAAAAACCAAATTAGACAACATGCTAAGGGATATGATGTAAAAATCCTAATAAAGTAGTTGCCTAAATCCAGACTTGAGACATTGAGATTTACTTTGCCACTTAAAAAAAAGCAGAATGCCCTTCATTTAAAATGCATTTTTAAAAATGTTTGCACACTGTTTTCCTGCTGGCAACTGCGGTGTAGTCAAGTATATAAGAATACCAGCTGGGTTCCAATCTGATCATTAAAAAGTGCACCTGGTCTTCCTGGGCAGCATACAGCTCACCTCAGGCAGCAACGAAAAAAATTCACACAATGCATTACTTTGCTATGTTAGACCTCCCTGGCCGCCCAGGCCCTGGAGTGAACCAAGTTGAAAGCGACTTCAGTTTAAGAGAAAATGAAAACAAGAGTCTGCAGCACCGTGTGGTTTCTAGGCATGGAGGAGCACGGGCAGGGGGAGGGCGGGACCAGCGATGCGCTCTCAGGAAGTGTCCCCTCACACACACCAGCTTAGAGGGACAGAATGGCTGGTTTACGTAGTTGGTCGTTGTGAGAAAAAGAAAACTGCCTGTCAAAACTTCCTCAGATTTTGGCAGATGCCTCCAAAACGTGAAGACTGGAGGTCATTGATTCACCATTCATCATTGCCTAGAGCTTTGCCACATAAAGGAGGAGCACCATCACGGTGGGCATTGTGGGGAGGGAGGAGACCTCTTCCTCTCCTGCCCACTCCTCCCCAGCAACCTGCTAAGGTTCAAGGAGCCCTCAGAAAACAAAACCATCAAAGACGTTTTATGCAGAAAAAGCACTTTCTAGACTGAGTTTGCCCAAACGGATGCTGCCCTTACCACTTCAAAAGTAGTATGCAACAAGTCCGGGACGAGCAGGCTCCTCTAAAATCCTGTGACCACCGTGCCAACGTAGCGGAGTTGACGTCGTACTCCAGAATGTCACAAGACGAAGGGCACCGTGCTCAGAGCGGGGGACAAGCATCTAACCAGCACAGAAGGCATTTGCTAGCAAGTTACACGGTTAAAAAATCCAAAGTTTACTGTTTTGTGCACTTTACAGAGAATGGGGATCCCCTGGGCATCTTGTTTTATTCTTCAACTGCCCCTCTTCTTACAAGTAAACCAATGCAGACCATTCCTGCCTTATGTAAAAGTGTTAGAATTTTATATAAACCTTACCAATGGCCTGAGAAATGCAAAGACATTCACTAAGAGATTTGTGCAAAAAATTGTTTCTCTCAGAGAGCAGGATAAATTGCAAGGATAAACCAACCTCCCGAATAAAATTTTAGAAGGGATTTGTTTCCATTTTCACTAAATGAACAAGGGAAGTTTTATCTAAAATGTGCATATAGCTTTAAAATATATTTAATAAGTTTAAATTCTACACAAATACTGACAATTGGTATTATAAATTTTGAACTGGTACGTTTGTGGAATTTTAGGACTTACTATGTAAGTCTGTATTACACATTAAGACAATTTCATTGCACATTTCTTTCTTTTTTTTTAACTGTACATTTCAAATATAGTTATGCTTACTTCACATCATGTATTTAGAACATCAGTCCCCTTGGTTATTCTCACAACTTTTCAACCCTTTAAGTTGTACCAAAATTAAAAATCATTAGATTTGATGGTGACAAATGAGGAAATACAACTCCTGAAGGGTTGAATGTATAAGCCAAATATAAATGTTTAACAAAACATTTACAAGTATTATGTAGGTTATATGAATTAATTACGAATTGGCAGCACGACTCAACTTAGCCGTTGCTGCCAGTCACCTTCGGACAAGTAAAAAAATGAAAGAAAACGATGTGTGAGTGGGGCCTGTACGGTTTGCGCGTCTTTTGCAGTGCTGATATTTCTGGGTTACACGGATCCGGGTCTCACTGCCCCGCGGACAGGACTGAGAATGTGCCACATCTGAGATGCCGTCGCTGGAGACAGACTCCCCGCGGAAGTGCTGGACTTCCGATCTCTCCTCCAGTGTCAGTTCCTCGTTAGTTAGCGGAAGACGGAGCGTCTGTCTTCCCCACGGCTTCCTCGCCGAAGAGCAGCTTTCGAAGTATGTTTGCATAAAACGGTCCATACACTTGTTTGTTGAGATTCACGATGTTTGCGTACTGACAACCCAGCACCTCCAGCTCCTGCTGAATGACAGCCAGGCCTCCGGGCATGGGAGGCAAGCACTGTTTGGGGCTTGGGAGACAAAGCAGGCTCTTCAGGTATAGCTGGATTCGTTTATCTGTCGGGGGTGGGGGGATATGATATTTTTATATGTCCCATTAATAAAGCACATAATTAAAAAAAATAGGAACAGTAAATATTCCCAATTCTTAATCCTCCCTGGTTCCATGTCCTTTACAAGGCAGCTTTGCAGCTCTTCCCACCAAAGCTGGAGTTTGTTTCCCCCTGTTTGAACAGGGCTGGCCTTACGACTCCCTTTAGCCAGTACAGAATGCGGCAGGGTGCTGGTGTGTCAGTTCCCTGC
>PVKM010002692.1:0-62875 GCA_004027735.1 Carollia perspicillata | reverse complement strand
AGCAGGAGCCTAGCTAGCCGAGCAAAGACAACTGGAGGAAGCCAGAATACAGGAGGGAATCTGCCCAGCTAAGCTACAGACTTCTATTTCTTTTCCTGAGACACAGTACCTCTGGCTGGCCTGGATTGGCAAGCAGGGCAGGACTGTGTCTTTGTCAGTGTTTTTTTGTTTCTAAAGGGAGTGAGATTTAGCCCCAGAATTCCACCATTGTCCTAAACTTGTACAATTTTGAACAAATAGTTCCCTTCCTTTTCATAAGACTGTGGCATTGGGAGTCATAGATCTCATTGGCAGCAGGCATTAGAACCCAGAGCAATAGGACCCAGCAGTTCTGTTACACTTCCTCTCCTCCTTTGCTTGCATAACTCCCACACATTCTTCACGACTGAAAATAGCTGATAACCTCTTCTGGGAAGCCATTCTTTTTAGTTATATTCTCAATAGGCACTGTTTCAGATGTGTTCTCATGGTGCCCTAAGGCTAATCTCTATCTCCCACCAACCACAAAGCTCTATTTTTCTTCACTATTTGATCTTTAAATTTTGTAACCACCTCATAGCCTTAAACATGGAAAGTACTCATAAAAGTTGGTGAATGAGCAAATAAATAAATATTACTTCTGACCCATACCTTTTGCTATTTCTCCCTAGTTAGTGATGTATTCTTCTACAAAAACAATTTCTTTTCTCTGCTTTTTAGACAATGCCTCTCTTCTGCCTCCCACTCTGAAGTGGTTCTCCTCCTCCTCCATGTTGGGAGCAAAACTTCACTTTTTAAGGAGTTTTTTGCCACATCAGTCTGAATTTCACATATCATTTCTTTGTGCCGAAACCCCCGTTACCTCTGCTCTGTCCAGCTTTTTGGCAAGTGACAATTTCTCTGAAATTTAATTTTGTTCTTCTTAATTCTCATCTGAATTCCTGGTAGCTTTTGTTTTTGGGTGGTTTATATATTTAAAAAATAGTTTCTTAATTAGCTAAAAACCATGTTGGAAGTGCTCATAAATGAAACATTACGTAAATAGAAAAGCACAATCACTAGTGCTGTGACAGTTCCAACCTCCTTTAACCCCAAGGAAGAAGAGAGGGCAGAATGACTTTTTCATTGTGCATCTGTAGATCGTCTTTTCCTTAGTGAGTCTAGGCTAGGTTTTTGAATTGACCAAAAGCTAAGCTGTGCTCTAGGTAAACAGGAAATATTAGTGTAGTTCTAATCATCTGATCCCACTCTCTCCTCCTCTAATTAGATGCTACAGAAAGAAAGGTGGGGAGTAGTTACTGGAGGTAGCTTCCACGATGAGTGGTCTAGCAGGGACTTAAGACATGACACATTTCTTTAGAGAAGACCACTATGTTAGTATTACTGGAAACACATAAGAGGCATTATAACATATTGGCAATTGGCCAGGCTGTGCTCTCTGTCAGGTCTAGGTGCAAATCCTATTTCTGCAATTTCTTAAAGCTATCATCTTAGAACAGTTATTTAAGTTCTCTGAAGTCCAGTGTACTCATCTTTTTTTTAAAAAAAAGATTTCATTTATTTATCTTTAGAGGGGAAGGGAAGGAGAGAGAGAGAGAAATATCAATGTAGTTGCCTCTCGTGTGTCCCCTGCTGAGAACTGGCCTGCAACCCAGGCATGTCCCCTGATTGGGAATCGAACTGCGATCCTTTGGTTCACAGGCCCGCACTCAATCCACTGAGCTATACCAGCCAGGGCTAGTGTACTCATCTTAAAGTATGTATTTATTGTTCAATAAAATTTTAAGGCATATGTATTATGTGACAGTGTCTGCCTACAATATGCACTCAATAAACAGTGATCATACAAATACATGTTGTATATCAGTTTACAAAGCATGTTTGCATAAAACAAATTCATGGGAAATATGATCCCTATCTTCACTACCTATACTGACAAACATTGCTTTTATCTCTCAGTTTCCTTTTTAGACCTGTCCATGGCAAGAGACAGTTTTATATTGATATTTTAATCCCAGGGTCTAGTAGAGTGCACAGAAGATATCAAACTTTATTTAGTATTTTTTAAATTGAGCTTCAGAGAATTTCAGTGACTTCTTCAAGTTCTGTTAGGAAGTTGCTAACTCAGTATGAAATGCACAAGTCATCACATACAGTGAGCTTTCCACTCTGAGTTTCTGTGGTTGTGTGTCTAGTAGCAATGCTATGTCCACTGGTGGTTGGGACCTTCAAGTCAATTTATTGTCCGTTACATATGATTTTTATTTAGGGTAGAAATTTCCATCCATTAAGTCCCATAAGTCTAATGAAACATAAGGCCTTCCTATGGGGAGTAAGAATCAAAGAAAAGACATTAAAGGATGTAGAATCTGCAGTACCTTTGTAGAAGCGGTAGCTTCTTCAGAATGAAGACTACAGCTAGAGTGGCACTGGGCTTCAGGTCTTGTTAGTTCCTTTTATGGGCTTATAGTTAAACATTCATTAGGCACAGTTTTGAGCTGGACACTCTCCCTATGTAGGTCATGGCAGGGACAATGTTTGTAAGCCTTTAAGTTATGCTGTTTGAAGTCAGAATGAAGTTCTATAGACTTCATTTTTTAAGTCTTTAGATAGATCCTTTTGACTAGTTGGTGTACACTTACGCTCAGTGAACATCCATTGAAAAATGTGGATGTTAAATGACTCATGTTCATCCCAGACAATATCTCCTATATTAGAATTAAACATCAGAAATAATGATCAACAGACTTTTTCATTGTTGTTTATTTTTTTCCTAATGGATAATCAAAGCCAGAATTTTACTAACCTGACATTTTTTATAACTGTCGCATTCCTTGATGGGTCTGTTTCACAAACCCCTCAATGCACATGAAGTCATTAGAAAGACCCAGAGAGAATACTGTGGTTCAAAGTGAGAGCACCTGAAGCATAAAATAGGGTAAAATCTAAATTATATATAAAGATTTGTAGCTGCTTGAAAGATACGATATAAAAATATTGCCAACTGTCTAAAAAATGATTCTGTTTAACATGGGGTTTGTGTGTAGCTCAGGGAAGACCAATGAAGAATTCTAGTGTTATAGTTTAATCAAATGATGGCAAGTGGGTTTTCACTTGTGGATCAACTCAGTGAAAAATACCCAGGAGTATCTTTTCAAAAAAGACCCCAAAGTTATTCTCTCTTAGTGGGGAAGAGTGCTGTGGGTAAGCAGCCATGTGGGTACAGTGAGTGCAGGAAGGAGAAATGACAACACACACACAGCCAGCTTGCCCTTGTGGACTGGACAAAGCCCCAGGTTAGTCCTGAAAAGAATGCAAATCCATTTTATTACATCCACAACTTGCCCAAATATATTCTGAATGTCTCTTTAGCAACTCCTAGATAATTTATCTTAACTTCTTTTTTAGATTCAATATGGGTCAGATATGTCAACTAAATGGGGAGTAGATTATAGGTACTTCGAGATCTTGAGTTGTTATTTTCCTCTAGGACTTGCTAACAATAGGAGCAAACTTGGGCGGGTTTCTGTATCTCTGTGCTCAAGGGACTGCTTTGCATGAAGTGAAACATATAGCTCTTTGCACTCTTTGGGCATCTCCAAATGAAAGATCAAATGCAGACATTACAAGTTTCTGTTTTAGGGGCTCACTGGTCTTGAACTACCATAAAGAAATATTTTTTTTTTTGTTTAGCATAATTTCCCTCAGATCATGTGCAACCGTAGTTTAAATCAGGAAGGCCCAAAATGGATCACTTGCCTTCCACTGCTCTGCTGTGGCCACTCTGTAAGAGACTTTTATCTAATAGTTGTGTATAGTTGCTTCAGGGGAATCTTCCAGAATCTGCTCCCAAACTTAACTGCTGAGAGACTCCAGCAAAAAGCAAAGCCTAAAACTCAAAATTACTTGGGAGGTTGGCTCCCCAAAGATTGATGTGTTGTGGACCAAAGCACTGCATGATCAGGTTTCTGTTATAAAATGTATGTGCATACAATTAGAGACCAACCAATGTTTGCAGTCCTAATTTCCCTCTGTGACCTATAGAAAATACCCAAATATGTTCCATGTTGTTCATTTCCTTCCTTCTCTTTCTCTTTCCTATCTTCCTTCTTCTCTCCTTACCTGAGTCAGTCAGTTTTCAAGGTATAATAAAGATTTACCATTTGTTTAAATGGTGAATAAAGAACACATATTACTGCCCTCTAAGAATTTACTCCCCAGTGGAGAGAATACTGACTGAAGAATATAATGAATTTATAAAACATTGGCAATAAAAGTGTACCGTTTCAGAGTGATGTCCATGAAGACATGTTAAGTGGTCTTCAGTATGTTTTCAGAGAGGCATCTGTGATCCCTTCTTGCTTCTTGCCTGACTTTTGTATTTACAGCTAATAACAAAAAAATATGAATGCCAGGAAATAAACACTCCCTACATTTTCTAACAGTATTCTCCCTATTGAGTTCTTTTGACTCATCTAGTTAATCTTAAAATTGCTATAGTGATCTCTTCCAAATACAGGCCTGTTGATAGGCAGTGGGCACAACAGACACAGTAGGTGAACTGAACCCTGACTCAGAGGAAAAGAAATTGTTTTAAATGCACCCTCCCTCCCTGCCACAGGAACATCGGCCTCCTAGCTATTTTGAAAATGAGCTCTGCTGAATGTACTAGACAAAGAGGTTTTCACCTCCTCTTTTCCAGGATTAAAGGGTTTGGTTTTAACAAGAACTTTAAAATTAATCTTTCTGTGCTTCCTTATCTTTTCTTTTTCCACTGAGCTTTTTAAACATAAATGCCCTGAAGCAGCACACACTCATCTTAAAACACTGGAGGCTCAGAACATGAAAATCACAGGCTTCTCTTTACCTCCAACTTTTAGAAACAAATCCAGACCTTTGTCTATTTCTTGTACTCAGTAGGGAAAAACCAACTCCCAACCTGCCTTACCTGCTATGACTGGCTCTCCAGATCTTGCTTCTTCATCAACACGACTATGGGCATTGTGTTCAGGTTGTGACACCTAGTTACAATTACCCAGAAAAAGCTTGACTTACTCTAATTGCTCAGGGCAAAACAAAGGAACAGAAACTTTCCACAAAAGCAGACCAGAGTGGAGCTGCTGGCTTTTTTTTTTTTTTTTAAGCAGGAAGGCAAAAATCCACTAGATATGCTCAGAGCAACAATTCATTTTCATTTTTCACCCTGTAGCAGGATATAATGACACTATTTATTATACAGTTTTGTTTTACAAAGTTCTAGAAAATGAGAAATGATCTCGCCATCACCCTTGTCCAATACATGCGCCATTTTGGAAGAGAGGCATTTTTGAAGAATAATTGTCTAATAATAAAATGTGTTATAGTAACTCATCTACATGAAAAGAAGCTCTCTGGAGTTCTCAGGTCTCCTGAGTGTCTCTGTGCTCCACAAGAGACCTGCTGCATGCTCCCCTGCTCTCCTCTGTCATCTGCAACACCCCCTTGGAGTGCTCATAGAACCTGCTGTCCTTTTTGTTATTGCCCTGTATCCACTATTTTCTCAGAAAATCGGGAAAGGTAGGGTCTTTCAGTATCTGTTAAAGCTGGGCACCTGGCTTTTGGTAATATGAGAGAGGAGAGAGGAATTTTGACTTTACCTTGACTACTCTGCAGCATCTGGTTAGCTGTCCTCTGCTTGGCAGATCAGGTAACTTGCATGTCCAGCTCCATCCCAGGATCTGAAAGTAAAACAGGCCTTTGGAAGAGAGTGTATGGTGAGCCTTGGGTCAGTCACTTAGTGACCAAGTCCTGAGCCAGATTTGAGGCAACGTCTGCTGAGTTTGGACACCTGTGCTCTTGGCACCTGGACAACCGACGTGCTCTTTTCTGATTGAGTCCTTCAATAACCATCTCCTAGCTTTCCTCCTCATTACTTTAGGAAGAGCCCTAGTTACCCATTGTTATACAGAAGTGCCTCCCTGATCTCTCATTGGATCCTTAAATTCCCCAAGCTGGGATTCTTGACAACTCTACCCAGAGTTGCTGATAAGACCCATTACCCAGTTGTGCACTGCTTCCTTTTTCACTGATGTCTTTTTTCTTCTTTATGTACTAGAAGAGAATCGTAAGGTCATGGAAATTTGCAAAAAGTTGTTAAAGTCTGACACTACTTTTTTAATGTTAATATGGGGTAAGCATTAAATTGTTGTTCCTGAATGTCTTTCCCCCAGTAGATCTGGCTTTGAAGTTCATGGACTCCAATATCTGGAGCCTGCTTACAGGCTTCTAATCTCAATTTTCTCAATTGCCCTCATGGTAGTCCGGATTCTAAAAATGCTCCCGAGATGCTGTGCTCTAATTCCTGGAACCCATGAGTATGATGAGAGATCATTCTTATGGTTATTTTATCTTGTATGGTACAGGTGACCTTGGGATAGGGCAGACCTCATATTATTCAAGGTAGACCTCTTATTATTATTTAAAACCCCTTTAAAAGCAGATAAATTTTTTCCAGTTGGTAAGATAAGAGGAAGAAAAGTTAGAGAGATTTGATGCTCTTTTACTGGTTTGAGGATGGAGAAGCTATATGCCAATGAATGCAGACACCAGCTTTTGGGAGCTCCAAATACCTTTACCTCATGCCCTGGCTGACAGTCACCTAGGAAAGGGACACCCAGTCTGACACCCACAAAGAACAGAATTCTGCCAATAACTTTAATGATCTTGGAAATAAATATTTTTTTCTGGACTTCTGGTTAAGGCACCTTGATTTTGACCTTGTGAGACCCTGAGGATAAAACCCAGTTGCCTCTGCCTGGATTTCTAACCTACAAAACTTTGAGCTAATAAATGGTTATTTTAAGCTGCTAAGTTGGAGGTAATTTGTTATAGCAGCATAATAAATATACTTATTGTCACCCAACCTTAGTGGAAATAAGTTTAAAAAAACCCAAGAATTTTAAGTCTGAGTAAAATATTTTATGTCCTTGGAGACTACCTTTAGATGCTTGAGTTTGATTGAAGCATGTTTTGGAATTAAAATAACAGAAGCTCTGATAGTTTCTTATTAATGAATATCCGTCACTGTCTTACCAACATTCAAAGGTAAATTCAATAACTTTTGAGATAGGCTAATAGCAGCTCTCATTTGCAGCGTAGAAAAAGAATCTGTTTCATAAACACAGTGCACTTCTCTTTGTAAGTAATAGGAACTGACAGGAATGAGACAGAATTAGGCTCTCAGCTGAGTAAAGAGTAAAAATCATAGCCATTTACTTATCAACATTAGAGATTATTAACATGTTTAGTTTCAATTTATTTCTGTGACAATACACTTTGCTACACCATTTAATATTTGATGTACTTGGATTTATCTTTAGGGAAGTTGTGAAGTATTTAGCATAAATTCTAACTTTGCTGTATGATAAAATGTGACTGTTTTATGGAAGTACACCCAGTAAAATAGGCTTATTGGCTGTGTTCACCTAAGTTTAGGAAAGGGATGTGTAATCATATAAAGGTCCAAGTCCTGGTAAGAGTTTAAATTTATATTCTATTTAAATCTGAGAATGGGCTTTAGTATTTAATTTATAAATGCAAATAATTAGCATGGTTAATGAAAGCTTCTGTACAAGCCCCTGAAAAACTAAAGTCTGATTGGTAGGTGTTTAGAGAATGTGTTCTGGCCAATTTTCTATTAAATTGTGATTTTGTAAAAAATTTGCTCATGATAATTGAAAATCTTTCTCAAGTATACTATGCTACTTTCTTGCTGTAATATTAATATTATGCAGAAAATGAACATATTTTGAGATCTCACAGGTTCAGTTATTATTAAATACTTAAGAGTTAATGTCAACAACTTCAAGTCATTTATATATTATTTGTTTTTTGAGTAAGTCATATGTATTTATCTAAACTTTCTATGTGTCACCAGAAATTTTCTGTTAAAGTATGATACAGAGCAACAAAGATTTCTGTGAAAGTTTCTTTGATTTTGGCTCCAGGTAACTGAAGGGCATGTGTCGGTGTATGCACATATAATTATTTTGCATACAATCCTAAAAACTATAGAAAAATAGAAACACAAAGGAAAATATAAAAACTATGCATAATGTCATCTCACTGTTTATCTCTTAGGATACTTACATTCTTTGATTTTTTCCTACTCATGCAATAATATTAATATAATGTGATTATACTGAATATATTATTTTAACAATGTTAAATATTAAGTTATATTAAATTAGAATTACCTTAAGGATATTATTTAATATAATATTAAATGAAAAATATAGAATGCTTATGCCAATACCCACATTTAAAGAAATATTTGAAATGCAGGCCACATATAGGACAGATGAAAAAATCAGTCTTTAAGAAAGAGAGAGGTGATGGAAAAGGTAGAGTGTTAGGGACTTCAAACATAAATATAGGCTACCCCTTTCTAATGGAAGAGAGAAGTGACACAGAGTAATGGGTAATTTAGAAGGTGTTTATATTAGTCTTGGAATGTCGTCAGAGAAGCAAATATACACACACACTCAGACACATGTGTATTCCCCCTGGACCCGGGTGGGTGGTAGTAAGGAAACACTGGGTTACTGAGAGTAAACCACAAAGAATTCCATCACTGATGAGTAATTGAGGGTGACTCTCTTCTCAACAATGCACAACCTGTTTGAGTCCTTGACTTTCAAAGAAACCAGTGTTACTGCATACAGAGGGAAATTTTCTGGTGTACTGAAGGATGTCTTTTCTTTCCCTATTGGTTAAATCATATAATTTTAGAACTGGAAGGAATCTTAGAAATATTTTAATACTTCCTCATATAATGAAGGAGGATATTAAAATCTAGGCAGGAAAAATGACATGCTGAAAATCACCAAACCTTCCTAATTATGGTCAAGAACTTTGTCCCTTATTTTCCAGTCTACTGTATTTTCTAACTACACAATTAACTCAATTAATAAACATTTACTGGAGAGCTTTATGTTCAGGAAGATATATAAAAATAGTGATAATAAAGAAATTTATTTTGCAATGTATCTGTCCTCAAGGCATGCACATGTATGAATCAATTATAAAACAATACCATAAATTTTTAAGCTAATAATCATGCAAATTAGACTGAGAACAATAACAGACACCAGGAAAAAGAGTTTTGGGCTGGAGCCATTAGAAAATGTTGTTTTGAAGTAGTATATGTTTTTCAATGAAATGATAATAGTTTTCAGGGTTAGAAACAGAACTGCCTTTGGAAATAGTTATCAAAATAATTTTTAATTTTCAAAATTCTGTTTGTTATTTAAAATTTTGTTTTATTTCAATATTATTAAAGAATTTGTACAATTTATCCTGTAAAGTTTTTATTTTAAAATTTTTCTTTTTAAAATCATTTTTTATTGGTATTCTATTATAGTTGCCCCAATTTTTCCCTTTTCCCCCTTTGCCCTCCTCCCCCCATCCCACCCCCAGCTTCAACAGTCAACTCCTACCCTGTTGTCTATGTCCACAGGTCATTCATACACATTCTTTGACTAGACCCTCCCCCTTCTTTCCACCATTATCCCCCTTCCCCACCCCTCTGGTCACTGTCAGTCTGTTCCATGTTTCCATGCCTATGGTTCTATTTGGTCCATTAGTTTATTTTGCTTATTAGATTCCTGTTATAGTTGAGATCATACAATACTTGTCTTTCATCAACTGTCTTATTTCACTTAGCATAATATTCTCTAGTTCCATCTATGCTGTCCCCAAAGGTAGGAGTTCTTTTTTTCTTTCTGCTGCATAGTATTCCATCGTGTGAGCATACCACAGTTTTTTGATCCACTCATCTATTGATAGGCACTTAGGCTGTTTTCAGCGCTTGGCTATTGTAAATACTGCTGCTATGAACATAGGGGTGCATAAGTTCTTTTGAATTAGTGATTTGGGATTCTTAGGGTATTTCCCAGCAGTGAAGTCACTGAGTCAAAAGGAAGTTCCATTTTTAGTATTTTTAAGAAAATTTCATCCTGTTTTCCTCAGTGGCTGCACAATTCTGCATTCCAACCAACAGTGCACCAGGGTTCCCTTTCCTCTACAACCACTCCAGCACTTGCTTGTTGATTTGGTTATGATGGCCATTGTGACTAGTGTGAACTGTTATCTCATGGTGGTTTTCATTTGCATCTCTCTGATGGCTAGTGATGCTGAGCAGCTTTTTATATGTCTATGGACCCTTGGAGAAGTATCTATTCAGATCCTTTGCCCATTTTTTGATTGTATTGATTGTCTTCCTGGTATTGAGTAGTATGGGTTTTTTAAAATATATTTTGGAGATCAAATCCTTGTCTGACTCATCATTAACAACTATGTTCTCCCATATGGTCTATTCCTTTTTCATTCTGATGATGGTTACTTTAGCCATGCAGAAGCTTTTTAGTTTGATATAGTCCCATTTGTTTATGTTTTCCTTTGCATCCCTTACCCTAGGAGATATATTGGCAAAATATTGCTACATGTGATATCTGAACTTTTTGTGCCTATGTTTTCCTCTAGGACTTTGAATCCCATTTACTATAGCAATAAGAAAAATAAAATACCTAGGAATATATTTAACCAAGAATGTAAAATACCTGTACTTGGAAAACCATAGAATACTAAAGAAAGAAATTAAGAAAGATATAAATAAGTAAAAACATATACTGTGTTCATGGATTGGAAGAATTAACATCATTAAAATGTCCATACTCCCCAAAGCAATGTATAGATTCAATGCAATTACTATTAAAATACCGAAGACATATTTCACAGATCTAGAACAATTATTTCAAATATTCATATAGAACCAAAAAAGATCCCAAATAGCCTCAGCAATCTTGAGAGAGAAGAACAAATGGGAGGGGTCACAATACCTGATATCAAACTATAGTACAAGGCCACCAATCAAAATAGTCTGGTACTGGCATAAGAAGAGACATATGTATCAATGGAACAGAATAGAGATCCCAGAAATAAACCCACATCTCTATAGTCAATGTTTGACAAAGGGGGCATGAGCATACCATGGAGTAAAGATAGCCTCTTCAGTTAATGGTATTGGGAGAACTGGACTGGTACGTGCAAAAAAATGAAACTAGACTACCAACTTACACCATACACCAGAATAAATGCAAAATGGATATGCTGTAAAGTTTTTATTAGGATTTTTTTGCTGCATTTGACAGATACTTCAAATAATTTACTCTGTGATGATATATTATTCAAATCTTTATTATTTTTACTTTTCTGTAATTTACTGTATTTTTCTTAGTTTATTTCCTATAAGATTCTGTTCTATGAATATTTTCATATATTTCTCTTAATTTTTGCTTAATTTATTCTGATACTATGCTATAACATAAATGTTACTGACTTTTATGTCTTTGTGGTGACTTTTACCTACTTCATTGATATTAAATGGTCTTATTTCACTAAATGACTTTTTTTCTTTGTTTTTTCTTTACCTGAAATTATTTGTTCACTTTCCTTTCCTTTTCTTTGCTTGCTGATCTTTCTTCGTTGTTTTTTGTCTTCGGCTTCGGTTTACTTTTTCAAAATAGTCTATAGCTTTATAATGTTTTTTGGCAACAGCTTTATTGAGATGTAATTCATCTACCTTATAATTCACTCATTTGCAGTATAAGACTTAATGATTTTTAGTATACTTTAGATTTTCACAGCCATCACCACAACTTTAGAACAATTCATTACATCACAACAAAATCCAGCACCCAGTAGTCATCATCCCCCTGATATCTAATACCTCACCCTCAGTCCTAGGCAATCACTAATCTCTTTTCTGTCTCTATAGACCTGCCTGTTCTGGACATTTCTTATAAATGGAATCATACAATATGTGACTTTTTATGTCTAGCTTCCTTTCATTTTGCATTATGTTTTCAAGGTTCATACACATTGTAGCATCTCTTAGTACTTTATTTCTTTTTTTTTGGTAGAATAATATTTCAGTCTATGTATATATGACATTTCTTTTATGTATTCCTCACTTGATGGACATTAGGGTTATTTCTACTTTTTTTAGCTATTTATGAAAAATGCCACTGTGAACATTTGTGTACAAGTTTTTGTGTGGACACCAGTTCTTGTGTATATGCCATAGAGTGGGCATGTTGCATCAAATGGTAAATGCGTGTTCAGTTTTTGAGGAACTGCCAGACTCTTTTTCAGAGCAGATGTACCATTTTACATTCCTACCTACAGTAAGTGTATGGGGATACCATTTTTTCCACATAATTGCCAGCACTTGTTGTTACATTTAGAAAAATATTATAGCCACCCTGGTGGGTGTTAAATGGGATCTCATTGTGGTTTTGATGTGTATTTTCCTGAGGATTAATGCTATTGAATATCTTCTCATATGCTTATTGGCTTGTGCCTGTATATCATCTTTGGGGAAGTGCTCATTGGGTTTTGATTTTAATAAAGTATGAGAGCTATTTACATTCATTGACAAAACCAGTACTGATATTTTAGAATTTTTTGTGTTCTATTTTTGACTTTTTGCCATACAAACTATATTTATTTAAGACTTTCCAAATGATTTGATGGTTAGAAATGGTTATTTTCAATGATTTTAAGGGTTCTATTTAAAATTCGTAAAATCTTTTTCTTATGCATTTCTGGTTATTAAAACAAGATGAAAATTCAAAAATATCTCCTGAATTCCACTCAGGTAAAATGAGGCATTTATTAAACTTTTACTTTCACTTTTCAATTTATTCCCAGTTTATAGATGTATAAGTTTAGATAGGAGGTCCAGATTATTGTTATTAGAGTATCATAAAATCATGTTATAAACAACTTATTTTGAGAATTATTTGCATTGAATTCAAATTTAGTAAGATTCAATTCTATTTTTAATTGCTTTCAAAGTATATTTGACATTTTTAAAATTTATTTATTTCTTTTATTACACTATTGTTTTTGGCTCATTACTCAGTCAGTTGTGTATTGTTGTATAAAATACAACTTTTTCAAGAGAGATATACATTGCCATGTATGAACATTGAGATATCTGGAAAGATTTATTGCCTTCACTCTTAAAAATTAGATAGCAATAGATGTTTTAATTTATAACCTTTTGTTTCAAAGGTACATACTTATTGACACACTGGATATTGATATTTGAGATTGTAAAATAAGCTTGATGGCAAAACATTGTGATGTATTTTATTTCTAGACTTCTTTTTTCTTTAAATATTCTAAGACTTCATTATTTTTGTAGTCAATATTTTATAGAGTATGGTTACATTAAAATTTCTTTTTGTCATTTGATAATTGACCCCTTTCTTTTCATAATATTTTTTGTTCTTCTTTATTTTAACATTTCCTAAAAGTATTTTTAATTATATCACTGATTTGTGTTTATGTCAAAATCACTTTTTTCCCCTTCAGATTAGTATTACACTTCAAACTGGTTTATCTTCTCTTTCAATTCAACTCCATTCAATTTCATTAAATTATATTCAACCAATTATCTACTGAGCATCATTGTATACTGAGCTATGCTGAGAACAGATGATAGACAAAAGCCTTGTTCTTATGGAACTTACAGTTCAGTCGACAAAAACATGAGTGCAGTGGAAGGGGGAGTCCATGCTGATAAATAGGTATAAAAATGAGGAATCTTATTGTAACAATGAGGTAAGGGAATGCCTTCCAGAGAAAGTAGTAAGTAAGGGTAGTAAGTAAGGTGAAACTTAAGAATGGATACAATTAAATAAGTCAGAGTCACAGTGATATTGGCAGTGGTGGTGGTTGGGGAATGTTAAGGGACAGATAGATGACTCAGACTCCCTCAAAACAAAATAAAACAAAATCCAGCTATATCACCGAGCAGGGATTACCAAACTATGAGCTATTACCAGATTTTGTAAGTGATGATTCATCGGATGACTGCCATGCCCATTGGATTGCACATTGTCTATGGCTGCTTCCACGTGACAGTGGCCGAGTTGGACAGCTGCAGAAACACCTTGTGGCCCGTAAAGTCTAAAATTTTACTATCCAGCACTATACAGAAAACATGTTCAACACTTGTTAAAGAAGAGGCAAAAATCAAGTTTTAATCTGTCTATCTATCTATAATGGTTGGAATATACTATGGGGTCCTGAGTCAGTAGGCATAATTTATGGGGAAGTGAATTCATATTCTTACTATCTGTGGACCACGTGTGCAAAGCATGGGTAAAATACCAATTCCCTCCCCACCACCACAATGTTGTTGGTGGATTTGCAATATATGGAAGTCCTCAGATTTTGTCAATAACTATTCTCCCAGCTTTTTTCTCTATATGTTAGTATTTGGGAAAAAAATTATGAGAGACCACACAGGAAAATCTACCCAGATGCAACTGTAAAACTGAATTGTGTGCGTCACTTGAGATTTTAATAACAACATAATCTGCCTTTGTTGAGCTAGGAATTGATGACATGACCTAACTTTTACCTTCTGGTCTGCTCTAACACAGTTATTGATACCATTGTTGCTTCATTTTGCTGGTCTTAATATACTCCATTTGACCTTGACACTGTCCTCGTATTCTATTCATACTTTCCATTCTTTCTGCTTGGAACAAAATAGTTCAAACTCTTATGCATTGGCATGGGTGTGTTCATTGTGTCTGTTTTTGTCCTTCTGCAAATGTCAATCTGTGCATTTCTTCAGGTGAAGGTACAGAACACCGATTACCACTGGTGTTCCAATCTGCCCTTTATTTAGGAAACTCCCATGCTGCTCCATTGCATATTGCAGGGTTTGGCAAACTATGGTTTATCTGACACATGGTTTGCTTTTCTTTGGCCTGTGAACCAAGCAATATTGTTACATTTTTACTGGTTGCAAAAAGAAATCAAAGGAATAATACTATTTCTTGACATGTGAAAATTATGTGAATTCAAATTTCAGTGTTCATAAACATAATTCTATTGGGACACAGACTCACTAATTGATATATTGTCTATGGCTGGTTTCACTTACAATGACAGAGTTGAGTAACTGTGTAACCAAAATGCACGTCTGGTTGCCTGCCACATTAAAAGTTGAACTCATAAGACAAAAGCTGGTGCAAAAGGAGAAAGGTTTGTTCAGGTGCTTGGACCTGGGAGAATGGTGGACTCCCATCTTAAGGATCATCTCCTCTTCCTACTTAAGCCTGCAATTTTTATAGGGAAGGCTTTTATTCTATACAATTATCTTGCTAGCCTTTGGTGCAACCAGGCACTGTCCATTCATTTTGTAGCTTTTGGCACACTCAGTGTAAGAACTTCCCCCTGCACCATCTTGGCCAATGGCAGGGGACTCCCTGGATCTTTGACTGACTATCTGTGGTAACAGCTGCAACAGAGGTGATGCAACCCACAACATCTAGAACATTTACTATCTGGCCCTTTACAGTAAAGTTTGCCAATCTCTGGACTATAGGATCAGCTTTAATTCCTCATCCTCCTATCGTATGTTTTATATAACCTGACCTCTAGTAATTTTTCAATCCTATCTCTCCCCACACAAATCTTCAACTAATTTGATTTTTTTATCCTTTTGAAAATTTGAACATTTCTGTCTGTTTTTACGTTGCTCATATTATGGCTCCTGACTATAATTCCTGGTCCCTTGTTTCTACTTAAGTACCACTTTTCCTTTGAAACCCATTAAAATGTAACCTCACTTGTAAAGTCTTCCATGATTTGTCCACCTTCAGTGCTTGACACATAATAGTTGCTTTCATAGTCAGGATAATTTATTTTGAAATCCCAGTGGTTTAACATAATAATGATATATTTCTCTATTATGTCATAGTTTGATTGGGTGTTTGGTAGATAGCTTGCCACATGCTAACGTCTTCTTTTGTCTCGTGGTGCTGTTAGCATGTACTTCTTCGGTGGAGTACTCTGCTGTAACCCTAGCATTCAGCAACAAATAGAAAGAGAAAGTTTGAAAATGCTGTTTCATGGCTGCTGTGGAAGTAGCATAAAAGATTTCCATTTACATCGCTTTGAGCAGTGTGCAATTACATGGTATCAAACTAACTGCCAGGGAAGCTGGCCAATGTGATCTTTGCATCCGGGAAGAGGAAATAGAAGTGGTGGACATCTGGCTGGGTTACCAAACATATGTTAACTGTTCTGTGGCTCTGCGAGGCTAATTCCATATCCATTTGACCTGTGTAAAGTCGTGTGTATGTTTCTTTTTTAAGTTGTTGGTTTACTTGAGGTAGGCTAATTTTAGCCACTGTTGCATACACTAGCTCAATTAAAAGTATTATTGCTTAGTATTTGGGGACACAAAAATATGTAAATATGTAATTTTACAACATCAATAACTTAAAGGGGTATGGATGAAATTATAGGACCAGAGTTTTTGTATGTTATTAAAGTTAAGCTGGTTTAAATGCAAATTAGAATGCTATAACTTTATAATGTTAAAGGCAATCCCCATGGTAACTACAAAGAAAATACCATATTTTGCCATGTATAATGCACACTTTTTTTTGTCCAAATTTTTGAGGGAAAAATAAAGATACACATTGTACTTGGTACTAATTCCATATTAAATAAATGTTTTTAATTATTTTATTTATGCTTATGTGTTAAAAGTGTAACTCTAGAAAGCAGTAACGATATCAGTATGCAAAACAATACCTTGGAATATGATCATTGGTTTTGTTCTTAAAGGTAAATAAATAAGTAATTGAATTAAAAATTAAGACAAAATATTTTTTCCTGAAAGTCTGGGTCAAAAATATGGGTGCACATTGTACACAGGAGTGCCTTGTACATGGCAAACTACAGTAGCTATAGAATGGGTGCAAAAGGAAATAAGACGGGAATTTAAATATTTCACTGTAAAAAATCAACTAAATGCAAAAGAAAACAGCAATATGGAAAATGAGCAAACTATAAAAAATTTAGAAAACAAAAAGGAAAATGGCGGAAGTTCCCCCTTATCAGTAAATACTTTAAGTGGAAATAAACTTTCCAGTCTAAAGGCAGAGATTGGCAGAATGGATAAAAGAATATGATCCAAATGTATGCTCTCTGCAACAGACTCACTTTAGATTTAGAGACACAAATAGATTAAAAGTGTAAGAATGGAAAAAAGATATTCCATGCAAATAGGAACTGAAACAGAAGTGGCTGTATTAATATCCAACAAAATAGACTTTAATGCAAAAAAGTTTACAAAGGACAAAGAAGGACAGTATATGCTATAAAAGAGTCAATGCAGCAAGAAGATACAACACTGTGAACATTTACACAACTAAGGATAGACCATTAAATATAGGAAGCCTATTGACAGAGTTGAAGGGAGAAATGAAAAGTTTCACAAAAATAGATGGAAACTTAAATATTCTGTTCTCAATATTTGCTAGAACAACCAGACAGAAGATAGATAAGAAATAGAGAACATAACATACTATGATCATACAGAGCACCTAGATCTAATAGACATTTACGGACCACTCTATCCAGCAATAACACCATATACATTTTTCTCAAGAGTACATGAGGCCTTTGCCAGGATAGAATATATGTTAGGTTACAAATTAAGCCTAAATAGATTTTAAAAGATACATATCATATAGAATACCTTCTCCAACCACAACAGGCTGACGGTGATAATCAAGAAGTAAAACTGGAAAATCTAAAAATTTGCAGAGATCAAATAACAAACTTTAAACAGCCAATGAACTAAAGAAAAATTACAAGGGGCATTGGAAAATACTTAGAGTCTAATGAAAATAAAAGCACAACACACCAAAAACTTATGGGACACAGTAAAAGTATACCAAAAGGGAACTTTATAGCATATCCCAAGGATAACAGAAGGAAAGGTATAATAAAAATTAAGGCAGAGATTAGTGAAATTGACAATATAAAAACAATAGAGAAATTCAATGAAACCAAAAGTTGGTTATCTAAAATTATTGACAAAATTGACAAACCCTTAGCTAGATGGACTAAGAAAATAATGAATACTCAAATTATTAAAATCAGAAATACATATAGAGATATTAATAGTGATTTATTCTATAGTGATGAAAGTGATTATAAGAAAGTACTATGAACAACTACAGGACAATAAATTGGGTAAGCTAGGTGAAATGGAAAATTCGTAAAACTACAAAATCTGAATAGAACTATGAGTAGCAAGGAGATTGAATCAGTAATCAAAAATATTCCAATGCAGAAAAACCCTGGACCTTATGGTGAATTCACTGGTGAATTCTACCTAATGTTTAGAAAAAACTAATTCTAGTCTTTCTCAAAGCTTTCCAAAAAAATCAAAGAGGAAGAAACACTTCCTAATCATTCTATGAGGCCATCATTACCCTGATACCAAAGCCATACAAACACACAACCAGCAAAGAAAGCTACAGACCATAATCCTCGTATGAACGCTGATGTAAAAATCCCCAACAATATACTAGCAAAATGAATTCGGTAGCATATTAAGAGGAATATAAGCCATGACCACCCCGACTGGTGTGCCTTCTAGGGTCGAGGGTCATCCAGTAAAGCAAAAGTTGCTGGTTCAATTTCTGATCAGGGCACATGCCTGGGTTGCAGGTCAGATCACCAGTTGGGGGAGTGCGAGAAGCAACTGATTGATGTTTCTGTCTTGCATAGTTGTTTCTCTCCCTCTCTTTCTCCCTCCCTTCCCTTCTCTCAAAATATAAATGAATAGAATCTTTAAAAGGATGACCAAGTGAGATTTATTGTTGGAATGCAAGGATGATTCAACATATGAATAGCAATGTAATACAACACATTAACAGGATGAGAGAAAAAAAATACACTTCATGATCATCTCAATTGACACAGAAAGAGCATTTGACAAAATTCAACATCCTTTTATGATAAAAACACTTAAATTAAGAATAGCAGGAAACAACATAAACATAGTAAAAGCCTTACCTGAAAAACTCACTGCAAACAATATGCAACGATGAAAGACTGAAAGTTTTACCTTTAAGATCTGGGATGAAGTGAGGATGACCACTTTTGCCATTTCTATTTAAGAAGTATTGGAGGTTCTACTGGAGCAATTGGACAAGAGGAAAAAACAAAAGTCATTGAAATTGGAAAGGAAGAAGTAAAATGATCTTTTTTAAAAAAGATTTATTTATTTATTTATTTTTAGAGAAAGGGGAAGAGAGGAAGAAAGAGGAAGAGAAATGTCAATGTGTGGTTGCCTCTCACATGCCCTCTACTGGGGACCTGGCCTGCAATCCAGGTATGTTCCCTGACAGGGATTTAAACCGGCAACCCTTCGGTTCATAGGCTGGTGCTCAATCCATTGATCCACATCAGCCAAGGCACTCTTTTTATAGATGACATAATCTGGTATGTAGAAAACTCAGAAGATTCCAGAAAAACTGATAGAACTAATAAATGAATTCAGTAAAGTAGCAAGATGTAGTCAAGACACAAATATAAGTTGCATTTCCATGAATGGGAGATGCACTTTTATTTCTTTGTCTTCTTTAGTTTTTTTCAGCATTGTTTTGTAGTTTTCATTGTACAAGTCTTTCACCTACTTGGTTAAGTTTATTCCTAAATATTTTATTCTTTTTGATGTTATCATGAATAGAACATATGTCATGTTCATGAACTAAAAGACAATACTATTAAAATGTCAATATCCTAATTCAATGCAATCCTTGTCAAAATTCCAAATTTTCTTTTGCAGAAGTACAAAAGCCCATTATAAAAATCATATGGATCTTGAAGAAGAAGAACAAATCTGGAAGAACCACACTTTCTAATTTCAAAACTTATTACAAAGCTATAGTCCTCAAAGCAGTGTTGTACTGGCATAAAGACAGACAAATAGACTAGTGGGATAGAATAGAAAGCCAAGAAAAAAATCCCTGCATATATGGTCAGTGATTTTTGAAAAGTGTGCCAAGATCTATTGATGGGGAAAAACAGTCTTTCAACAAATTCTGCTGGAAAACTAGATATCCATTAGCAAAAGAATGAGGTTGGAACCTTATCCAACACCATATAAAAATTAATGAAAAATAGATCAAAATCTAAAACTATAAAACTCTTGGAACAAAAATAGAGCAAAAGCTTCACAACATTGAATTTGTAAATTATTTCCTGTATGTGACACTAAAGCAATAAAAGAAAAAATTTGACAAATTGCACTTCATGAAAATAAAAAAATATGCATCAAAAGACAATAGAATAAGAAAAAGGCAACTGACATAATGGGAGAAAATATTTGCAAATCACATAACTGATATGGGATTAATATTTAGAATATGTAGAGAACTTTTAAAACCACACAACAAAAAACAAATAATCTGATTTAAAAAATGGTCAAAGGACTTGATTAAAAAGTTCTACAAAGGAGATATCCAAATGGCCAATAAGCACATGAAAAGATGCTCAACATTACTAATTATAAGGAAACTGCAAGTCAAAATTACAGTGAGATACCACCACATATCCATTAAAATGGCTTCTATCAAAAACCAGAAAGTAAGCATTGGTGATGGTGTAATGAAATTGGAATTCTTGTGCACATTAGTGGGACAGTAATGTACAGCTGCAGGAGAATACAGTATTATGCTTATTCAAAAAATTAAAAATAGAACTACCATAATATCCAGCAATTCAACTTTTGGGAAAATACCCAAAAGGCTTGAAAGCAAAGTCCTGAAGAGATATTTGTACATCCATGCTCATAGCAGCATTATTCACCATAACTAAAACAGGGAAACAATTAAACTGTTCAGCAATGGAATGAATGGTTAAGGAAAATGTAGTACACACATTAAAAAGGGAGGAAATTCTACATGCGCTACAGCAATGAGGATGAATATTGAGGATATTACTGTAAGTGAAATAAGCCAGACATAAAAAGACAACTACTGTATGATTCCACTTATATTAATAACTTAGTCAAAACCACAGAGATAGAAAGTAGAATGGGCTAGGGATTAGGGGGGTAATGGGGAGTTATTATTTAATAGGTACAGAGTTTCAGTTTTACAAGATGAAAAGAGCTATGGAAATGAATGATGATGATAGTTGCACAACATTGTGAGTGTATTCAATACCATTATATTGTACACTTAAGATGGTTAGAGTGGTGAACTTCATGTTGTGTGTATTTTATGACAATAAAAAATGGGGGTTGGGGAAAGAGTCTTCAGAAAGTGTCCATTCACCTTATGCTGTTGGGAAACATGGCACGGACAATGGAAGAAGGAGGTTGCACCTGCTTTCTTTTTTATTCACTAATGCTCAAATATCACTGGATTTTATAATTTTTTAAGAAATATAATTGCCTAGACCTGGCTGGTGTAGCTCAGTGGATTTAGTGCCAGCCTGTGAACCAAAGTGTTGCCAGTTTGATTCCCAGTCAGGGCACATGCCTGGGTTGCAGGCCAGGTCCCTAGCTGGGGACATGCAAAAGACAACTACACATTGATGTTTCTCTCCCTCTCTTTCTCCTTCCCTTCCCTCTCTCTAAAAATAAATGAATAAAAAAATTAAAAATATTTAAAAAACCAATAAATAAAATTGCCTAGAAATTATAGAGACATAGAAATGAACTAATTCTAATCAAATGGTATAGTTAGATGATGTGATTCAAAAGGATGGAATATTATTTTTTAAAATTACAAAAAATGATAAGAAACACAAAACATAATTTTTACTAAATAGTTCATTTTATTGTGTTTTTCCATGGTAATGGTTCCATTACCATTTATCCTCCATATACCCTCTTCCACCTCCACCCACCCAGACTACCCTGCAATAGCCACACTGTTATCCATGTCCCAGAGTTCTTTTTCCTTTTTGCTCAATCCCTCCACCCTTCACTTGCCAGAGCTGTCAGCCTGTTCTCTATCTTTGAGACTGTCTCTATTTTGCTTGTTAGTTCAGTTTGTTCATGAGATTCTACATATGAGTGAAATGATAGGGTATTTGTCTTTCTCTGACTGGCTTATTTCACTTAGCATAATGTTCTCCAGGTCAATCCACGCTGTTACAAAATGTAAAATTTTATTTTTTTAAGGGCCAAGTAGTATTCAATTGTGTAGATGTACCACAACTGTTTTATACACTCGTCTATTGATGGATACTTGAGCTGCTTCTAAATCTTGGCTATTGTAAATAATGCTGCAATGAACATAGGGGTGTATATAGTCTTTTGAATTGGTGTTTTGGGTTTCTTCAGATAAATTCCCAGAAGTGGAATTACAGGGTCTTAAGGTAACCATTTTAAATTTTTTAAGGTAACCCCATACTGTTTTAAACAGTGGTCACACCAATCTGCATTTCCACCAACAGTACAAAAGAGTTCCCCTTTCTCCACATCCTCAGCAACACTTGTTTGTTGATTTATTGATGATAGCTGTTTTGACAGGTGTGATGTGATAACTCAGTGAGGTTTCAATTTACATTTCTCTGATGATTAGTGACATCGAACATCTTTTCAACTGAACAATGAACATTGAACAGATGTCTGTTGGCCATCTGTATGTCCTTTTTGGAAAAGTGTCTATTCAGGTCCTTTTCCCATTTTTTAATTGGATTGTTTACTCTTTTGGTGTTGAGGTTAAAAATGTATTTAGTATATGATGTCAAGAAGAAAATAGCCTTATTATGGACATTGTGATTGAATAATGTCTCGTTGATAACAGTTTTACATTTATTTTTCTATATTCTTTCTTACATTTGAAATAAGGGGAAAAGTCCCCCTAAGAAGCAAACTGTCTATAGTCTCAGGAAGGCTCTCTTTAACCAAATTTGGGACTCCACCTGTTGAGAGTTTATCCTCACAATTTACCACTCCCCTAATGCTCTTACATACACAGTCTCATTTGATCTGCCTGATTGTTCCTACTAACAGAACTTTGCTTTTGAACAGAGTCAGTCACTGGCTTCTTCATCACCATTCCCATCCCAGGTCATCTCAGAGCCACCCGAGACTCTATTTGTTTCATGTGTCAAATTGTCCATCTCACGCTGTTCATTACCCACCCACTGTGTATTGCACTAAGATAGCAGAAGCTATAAAAAACCGATTATACTAGAAAGTCTTTAAGTTACACAAAAGAAATCCAATAACAAGAAAAAGTTCTGAATTCACTCTGGATGTAAGCTTTTCACACCTATGACAAAATCGGCTAAGTCTGAACAATAATAACAAATGTGTCTCTTACTCAGATGAACCCGGTGTGTCCTTTGCCTTGCACACAGGAACAATTGCGTTCTCCTTGCACTGAAGATTGACTCATCATTATTGTTTAGTTCATAATGAGCACTGATAAAATATTCAGTGGTGCCTGAAATTTTTATCTTTTTCTTAAAGGAGTTTTAAAATGATACTCTTGAGTGTGTGACTAAAGGTATCCTGTAATAAAAATGGGTCAAGGAAATGAAAGTGTCCA
This sequence comes from Carollia perspicillata, assembly GCA_004027735.1. Taxonomy (NCBI): domain Eukaryota; kingdom Metazoa; phylum Chordata; class Mammalia; order Chiroptera; family Phyllostomidae; genus Carollia; species Carollia perspicillata. The sequence goes on along the minus strand of PVKM010002692.1, from coordinate 39,455 downwards.
TAAAATGTCTCTATGATGACTTCTAAAGGATGCCTCCTGAAGACCTGACTTTTATTTCTTCTTTAAAAATTAATTGTTGATTTGCTGGTTTGAAAGCTCTGAGTACCAACAGGTCAGTAGCTTCAAATTTTTGACTTTTTTTTTTTAATTTGAAGGAGAAAACTGGACAGTACTATCCCCAGGAGGAGTGTTGGGTTTGTGTGCTAGTTCCACCTGCACGCAATATGTTAGTGCATTTGCTGAGTCTCCATGTCTCGTTTTAATGCATCATCACGCTAGAGATGTTGGTGGGAAGTTTACCCATGAAAAACAGTGGAGCAATAAAGAAGAAAAAGTAAAGAGCAAGGCAGCACTTTCCATTCTAAATGTGTTCTTTTCCTAATTCTATCTCGACTCCTCACACATCCCAAGGAGATAGTCTGATAACATGGGAATTACAAACTTTGATGTGTAACCCTTTTTGACCCTGCAACTTAAAAATGGTGTCATTCTCAAGAAGATTTTTCACCTATAAAACTGAGGATAATACTGATCTTGCAAGGATTCTGTGAGAATAAGTCCAATAATATGTACAAAACAGATTCCAGCTATTAAAGCACGTGTTTTGTGTATTCATAAAACCATTGGCTTCACTTTGGTTTTTCTACTTTTATATCTTTCTAACTACTCACTTATGTATTTGTTTGTTTTTATGTTGCTAAAGGACATGCTGCTTTGAAAGCTACCTTAAATACATTTGGGAAAAGTTGTAGTGTGCCAGTTACTAATTTATTGCTGCTCAGCACCAAACCCACACTTCTTTGTCCTACTTTGTGCTAGCAGAGCTGTTCCCAACAAACAAGGTTTGTTCTTTGCCAGTGGCTGCGAGGTAAGCTCTGCCAACATGGAGCGCAGAGGCGGGTTGTGAGGCTGGAGGAAGAAGAAGGTGTTTGTTCCTTCTTGGCTTTCGCCTTTCACATGGTGGTGAGTGGCTTGGTTTGTGGCAGGCCCTTCAGGTTTCACTATACAGGTGGGCGAGGAGGCCACACCACAGCCCTGAAATCCCCTTAGAGGTCTGAGTCTGTCCCTCTTTCTGTTTCTCATTCTTTGCTTTTCTCTCAGCCCCTGAGGAAGGCAGCTGCTTCCTGCAGTCGCTACGTTTATTCCCCTTAGAATTCTCTTCTACCCCATTGGTCGTGGACCACATTTTATCATGATTAACCAACATAGTTGACAGTTTTTTATTCCCTGTTCAAATAACTGGTGTGGCATCTCTGTCATAACCAGACCCAGATGGACACATAGAAAATGTGTGTAGCTGACAGTATTGAATAAATTCAAAATAACGTTTTTGTTTAATAAATTCAAAATGATATTTTTGTTTAATAAATTTTAACAAATTTAATAAATGTTCACTGGGACTGTAAAGATGAATAAGACAAAGTCCGTCCTCTGAAGGAACTTACAGTATAGTTGATTAGTTTTGTATCAGAATCATGTTGTGGAAATTGTTTGAGATCAATTTGTTTATATTTCCATCTTATTTCCAACTTGCTACTAAAGCTACTAGGGTCAGTCACCTTTCAGTTTTCACTTTAACACTTTCGGTGAGACACTTTTTTGTCTTTACCAGTTATTATCCTGTTCTTCCTCATATTGAAATTAAAGCCACTGCCTGTAATTTTCTTTAATGAAACAAATTCTACTTTCTGCTGTTGGTTAATTGAATAAATATTTTCTGGGCACCTTCTATGTGCCAAAAACTGTTCTAGATTCTAAAATTTGTGATAAAAACAGGGCTTCACTGCTCTCATTGAACATGTGTGGAGGCAAAGAAGACAGAAGTTAATAGACAAATAAAGAAGATGATACTGAGAAGCAAGGAGATAAACCAGGTAGTGCACAGAAATTGCCTGAGGGACATGGGATGCTCCCTCACAGAAAGTGGTCAGAAAGGTCCCCTCTGAAGAACAGCGTCAGGAGCGGTTTGGCCTGTGAGAGGTCCCACGGAAGCTGGTGAATCTGTCCAAGAGCAGACATAAAAGCAGGTGGTGCAAGATGAGGATGCAGTGGTGGCAGGGCTGGATGATTTTAGGGATGGTATCCAATGAGAACCCAAATGTGTTTTAAGCAAACAGTGCTCTGAAAAAAACTTTTTTCCCCATAAATATTATGTTTGTAATTATCTCCTCTATACCATTTCCTGTATGCTTCCCTATTCTCCCAACCCAGTATTATCCCTCTCCATGTTAAAAGTTCTCAGTTCTTGCCCTGGCTGGTGTAGCTCAGTGAATTGAGTGCAGGCTGCAAATCAAAGGATCGCCGGTTCAATTCCCAGTCAGGGCACATACCCAGGTTGCAGGCCAGGTCCCCAGTGAGGGCCACGTGAGAGGCAACCACACATTAATGTGTCTCTCCCTCTCTTTCTCCCTCCCTTCCCCTCTCTCTAAAAATAAATAAATAAATACAAATTTTTAAAAAAGTTCTCAGTTCTTTCAACAGTCTTAGTTCTCTTGTATGCCACGGTTCCTAGGCCCCTATTATCTTGACTATCCTCAGGACTTGTATTTACCTATATAGATTAAAGCATTAAATGCTTTCTATGCATTCTAAATATGATCTAAACAAGGTGGATAAAGGGAGGCTGTCTGCTGATTTGGGTAATAGGTGGGCACTAAGTGGTTTTCAATAATTTTAGAAGTAAACTCTGCTATGCTTTTGACTTTTGCTGAGCCAGTGCTTAAGTTGAAATATGGTAAAGCCAGATCATTTTCTTTTTATATATCATTCTTGTAGAATTGAGTTCTTGAATCAGAATACAGAATTTTCATTTTTTTAGTTTTAAATGTTGTCTTATTGGCATTTTCAAGTGTTTGTTTTCTAATTAATTAATTCTTGAACAGCATGTAGGTGTATATGAATTGCCTTTCAGAAATTTCCACAAAATTAAAAAACAAGTGTGAATTATGAAATATCTCTCATTGAACTTCAGAAGTTAGCACTAGAATTCTGGCAGTGTCAAGGAGTCTTATGTAATTTCAGTTTCCAAAGATTACTTAAAATTCATGCTGTTCCATATTAGGTACTAGGAAGGAAGGAAGGAAAGTCCCTTGGTTCTGTGGTAAAATGCTGAACAATCCTTTTGTTAATTTTTGTTGTTGTTGTTCAATTATAGTTGTCCCCATTTTTCCCGCATTACTCTCCCCCAACCTGTCCACCTCCACTGCCCATCTTTAATCCTCCCCAATGCCCTCCCCTCATTGTCTTTGTCCATGGGTCCTTTATACGTGTTCCTTGATGACCCTCCCCCTTCTTTCCCTGTCATCCCCCTCTACCCACCACTTTGGTTACTGTCAGTTTGTTCTTTATTTCCATGCTTCTGGTTCTACTTTGCTCTCTTGTTTGTTTTGTTGATTAGGTTCCACTTATAGGTGAGATCATATGGTATTTGTCTTTTACCCCCTGGCTTATTTTGCTTAGCATAATGCTCTCCAGTTCCATCCATGCTGTCACAAAGGGTAGGAGTTCCCTCTTTCTTTCTGCTGCATGCTATTCCATTGTGTAAAGGTACTACAGTTTTTGATCCATTCATTTACTGATGGGCGCTTACGCTGTTTCCAGCACTTGGCTATTGTAAATAGCACTGCTATGAACATAGGGATGCATAAGATTTTTTGAATTGGTGTTTCAGGATTCTTAGGGTATAATTCCAGCAGTGGAATTGCCAGGTCAAAAGGCAATTAGTTTTTTGAGGAAATTCCACACTGCTTTCCACAGTGACTGCACAATTCTGTATTCCCATTGTTAGTGGGAATGTAGAATTTCTCCACGTCCTCCCCAGCACTTGTTTGTTGATTTATTTTTGATGGCCATTCTAACAAGTGTGAAGAAGCATCTCACTGTGGTTCTAATTTACATTTCTCTGATGGCTAGTGATGATGAGCATCCTTTCATATGTCTCTGGGCCCTCTCTATGTCCTCCTTAGAGAAGTGTCTGTTCAGGTCCCTTGCCCATTTTTAAGTTGGATTGTTTGTCTTTCTGGTGTGGAGTCATGTGAGTTCTTTATATATTTTGGAGATGAAACCCTTCTCTGAGGTATCACTGGCAAATATATTTTCTCATATGTTTTGCTCCCTTTTCACTTTGTTGATGTTTTCTTTAGCTGTTCAGAAGCTTTTAAAAAAATTTTGATGAAGTCCCATTTGTTTATTCTTTTCTTTATGTCCCCTGCTATATGGGACATATCAGTAAAAATATTGCTATGTGGAATATTTGAAATTTTTCTGACTATGTTTTCCTCTAGGAATTTTATGGTGTTGCAACTTATATTTAAGATTTTTACCCATCTTGAATTTATTTTTATGTATAGTGTAAGATGGTGATTGAGTTTCATTTTTTTGCATGAAGCTGTCTAGATCTCTCAACACCATTTGTTAAAGAACTATTTTTGTTTCATTTTATGCTCCCGTCACCTTTGTCAAATATTAAATGACCATAGAGACATGGGTTTATTTTTGGGCTCTATAGTCTGTTCAATTGATCTATATGTCTGTTCTTATGCCAGTACCAGACTGTTTTGATGAAAGTGGACTTGTAATACAGTTTGATATCAGGTATTGTGATCTGTCCTATTGTGTTCTCTTCTCAAAATTGCCGTGACATAGGTCATTAGTTGTTTACTAAGGATTGCATTAAATCTATAAGTTGCTTTGAGTAGTATGGACATTCTCATGATGTTAACTCTTTCAATCCATGAAAACCATGTATGCTTCCATTTATTTGTGTCTTTCTTAATTTATTTCTTCAGTGTTGTGTAGTTTTTGAGTACAGGTCTTTCACCTCCTTGGTTAGGTTTATTCCTTGGAACTTTATTTTTCTTGTTGCTATAGAAAATGGGATTTTTTCCTGATTTCTGTCTCTGATATTTCATTGTTGGCATACAAAAATGCCTTTGATTTCTGAAATTGACTTTGTATCCCTCTGTTTTGCCAAATTCACTTATTAGGTCAAATAGTTTTTAGTAGAATCTGTAGGGTTTTCTATGTACACTGTCATGTCACCTAAACACAATGACAGTTTTGTTTCCTCCTTTCCTATTTGATACCTTTAACTTATTTTTCTTGTCTGATTGCTGTGGCTAGGACTTCCAATACTATGTTGAATAGAAGTGATGAAAGTTGACACACTTGTCTTGATCTTAGTGGGAAAGCTTTTGGTTTTTGCCCATTGAGTATGATGTTGGCTGTAGGTTTCTCATATATAGCCTTCATTATGTTGAGGTATGCTTCCTCTACTCCCACTTTGCTGAGTGTTTTTATCACAAATGGGTGCTGTACCTTATCAAATGCTTTTTCCACATCTATGGATATGTTCATGTGATTTTTATCTTTCCTTTTGTTTATTTGAGGTATTATGTTTATTGATTTGCAAATATTGAACCATCCTTGCATCTCTGGGATGAATCCCACTTGGTCATGGTGTATGATCTTCTTAATGTGATGTTGGATGCATTTTGCCAATATTTTGTGGAGGATTTTAGCGTCTATATTTATTAGCAGTATTGGCCTGTAGTTTTCTTTCTTTGTTGTGTCTTTATCTGGTTTTGGGATTAGGATGATGCTGGCCTCAAAAAAAAGTTTGGGAGTCTTCCCTTTTCTCAGATTTTTGGTATAATCTATTGATGGATAGGGGTTAACTCTTCCTTAAATGTTTTGTAAAATTCTCCTGTGAAACCATCCGGTGCAGGGCTTTTGTGTGCTGAGTTTTTTTTATTACTGCTTCAATTTCAATAGCTGTGATCAGTCTGTTCAGGCTTTCTGCTTCTTCCTGATTTGGTTTTAGAAAATTATATATTTTTCTAAAAATTAATCCATTTCACCCAGGTTTTCAAATTTCCTGTCATGTAGTTGTTCATAGTAATTTCTTACAATCCTTTGTATTTCTTTGGTATCAGTTGTAATATCTCCTCTTTCATTTCTGATTTTATTTATTTGGGTCTGCTCTCTTTTTTTCTTGATGAGTCTGGTTAATGGCTTGTTGGTTTTGTTTATCTTTTCAACAAACTAGCACCTGGATTTATTGATCCTTATAATTATTCTTTTAGTCTCTATGTCATTTGATTCTGCTCTAATCTTGGTTATTTCCTTCCTTCTACTCAATCTGGGTTTTGTTCACTGTTATTCCTCCAGTTCTTCTAGCTGTAGGGTTAGGTTGTTTGAAATGTTTCTGTCTTTTTTAGGTAGGCCTTATTGCTATCACCTTCCCTCTCAGGACTGCCTTTTCTCTGTCCCATAAATTTTGGACTATTGTGTGTTCATTGTCATTTGTTTCCAGAAACTTTTGATTTCTTCCTTGATCTCATCAGTAACTCATTCATTATTTAATATCATGTTATTTATTCTCCATGAATTTGAGTGGTTTTGAATTTTTTCCTTGAGGTGGGTTTCTAGTTTCAAGCCTCAGCAAACCTGAGAAAATGCTTGATATGATTTCAATTTTCTTGAATTTGTTTTCTGTCCTATCATGTGGTCTATCTTTGAAAATATTCCATGTACATTTGAAAAGAATGCGTACTTTGCTTCTTTGGGATCAAAGGTTCTATATATGTCAGTTAAGTCCATTTGATCTAGGACATTATTAAATGCCACAATATCCTTGTTGATACTTTGGTTGGAAGATCTATCCATTGTTGACAGTGGGGTATTAAAATCCCCTAGTATAACTGTATTGCTGTCAGTATCTTTCTTGAAGTCCTCCAAGATTTTCCTTATATATTTGGGTGCTCCTATGTCAGGTGCATATATGTTTACAATATTTATGTCTTCTTGATGGATTCTTCCCTTGAGTATTATGAAGTGTCCTTCTGTATCTCTTTTTGTGTCCTTTGTTTTGAAGTCTATTTTGTCTGATATGAGTATTGCTGTTCCTACATTTTTTTCCTGTCTGTTTTCTTGGAATATATTTTTCCAACCCTTCGCTTTAGTCTGTGTAGGCCTTTTGTTCTGAAGTGGGTCTCTTGTAGGCAGCATATGTGTGGGTCATATTTTCTTATTCATACAGCTATCTTATGTCTTTTGATTGAGACATTTAATCCATTTACATTTAAGATTATTATTGATAGGTACATATTTCTTGCCTTTTTCCCCCTTTGTACCTGTGTTCCTCTCTCTCTCACTCTTTTTCTTCATCTTCTTAAAGCAGTCCCTTTAACATACCCTGCAATGCTGGTTTGGAGGAGGTGTATTCTTTTAGCTTTCTTTTGTCTGGGAAACTCCGCATTTTACCTTTCATTTTAAACAAGATCCTTGCTGGGTAGACTAGTCTTGTTTCTGGGCCTTTGTTTTTTCATTACTTGAAATATATATGTTGCTATTCCCTTTTGGCTTGTAGTCTTTCTGTTGAGAAGTGAGCTACCAGCATTATTGGATCTCCCTTGTATATTACTATTTGATCCTCCTTTGCTGCTTTTAAGATTCTCTCTTTGTCTTTAAAATTTGGCATTTTAATTATGCTGTGTCTTGGAGTGGGCCTTTTTGGGTTCATCTTGATTAGGACCCTCTGTGCTTCCTGAACTTGCATGGCTTTTCTCAACTCCTGGTTAAGGCAGTTTTCTGTCATTGTTTTTTTCTAACAGGTTTTCTACCCCCTGCTCCTTTTTTTCTGGTATTTCTATGATTCAACTATTGTTGTGTTTCATGTTGTCCTGGAGTTCCCTTAAGGTATCTTCATACTTTTTGCATCTGTTTTCATGCTGCTGCTCTCCCTGGGTATTTCTTTTTACCTTGTCTTCCAGCCCACTACTTTAGTCCTCTGCTTCAGCCAGTGTGCTTGTGATTCCTTCTACTGAATTTTTTTTTATTTTAGATATTGTATTGTTCCTTTCTTCCTGGTTCTTGTTCATAGTTTCTATTTCCCTTTCATGCTTTTGTAGTTCCCACTCAGTTCCTTGTAGTTGTCACTGAGTTCCTTGGGCATCCTTATAAACATTCTTTTGAATTCTATGTCTGATAGTTTGCTTGCCTCCATTTCACTTAGCTTTTTTACCGGGATTCTTCCATTCCTTTTGATTGCATGTTCTTTCTTTGTCTCCCCATGTTAGATGACTCTTTTTGTTTCTGTGTTTCTGGATGCTTTGTTTTGCTGGCTGTCTTTATGGGGTGAACTTTTCTGATAAAGGTTCTATGGGACTCTGTAGTGTAGTCTCTTTGATGTCCTTGTCTGGATGTGCTTTCTTCAGTTTGTGTGGGCTCTCTTGTTGTATGTGGGCGTTGCTTGTTGGTGGATTCTTTGTTGGTGGGTTCTTCTCTCCAGCAGGCTGATGGATAGTCATAACTTCCACCTTGCCTTGTATGCTGTTGTACAGGTGTTGATTATCAAAGCAGTATTACCAGACAACCAACCCTACCCCAGCAAAAAGAATTCCCCTACCACATCAGCAATCTCAACTGCAACTGAACTTAGGTTAATAAAGTTGAAGAGAGATTGTGGATATTATAAGATATGATAAAGGGAATATGAGATGAGTGAAAGAGGAGAGAATGTTTTTAAATGGTAAGAGAGAGGAAAATTGATGAGAGTTGGGATAGAACCTAGGTGAAGAAAGGGAGAGAAAAAAAATTTACAATGTAAGTGAAACACAAAAGGGCAATGGGAACAATGGGTTAAGGGAAGGGAAGAGCATACCGTGAGGTTTGGAGTAAAATTGGAAAGGCACTGGACCAACAAGAGCAAAGTTGTAGATAGCAAAGGTTGATAGCAATGGCAGCTGACTGAAGTTTAATAAAAGTGGAATGGGAATAAGAATATTGTAGAGGAGCAAAAAGTGAATATGTCTACAGTAAAGACTAATGATTTTGAGAGGATGGGGAAAGCAAAGTAATAAGAGTAAGGAGTAAAGCCCATGTTGAGAGACAGGGACAAAGAAAAAGAAAAGAGAAAGAGAGAGAAAACAATGAAATGAAATTCCTCACTCCACTAATCAGGGGCAGGAGGAAAGTGAAATGGAGTAAGACAGTGAGAGACTCGTATTCTATGGGATTTAAGGTACAAACAAGTATTGTACAAATAGAAGTTCCTTTGGAGAAGTACAGTAATAACCATGGTATTTCACCCAAACTAGCCACTATTTATAAAAGGTAGAAAAGAATTAAGACTATTATTAGAGGGAGAAAAGAGTATGAGCTGACATAAGAAAGAAGAGTGCTTATGTGAGGTTAGATGGAGGAGAAATTGTGAGAGTAAAGCACAGGAACTTGGCGTAATGTGAGAGAAAATAAAGTTTACATCAACAGTAATGCAGCTCAGGAAGAGGGTGAAATGGATTAAGACCAGGGAGGGGTGCTATGTGGGATTTGGAATAACAATAGTATGATTAGAAATATATAATCTGAATAAAAAAAAAGACCAAGAGTAGTGAGTTATTTGGAATATGTGTAAAGCAAAAGAATTAAAATTAAAATGGAATACGGAAGGGAGAATAAAAAAGACAAAACAAGCAATAAAAACAAACAAAACTAAATTAACAGAAACAAGAAAGAGAAATTTTTAAAAATGCAAGTTCTGATGAAGAGCAAAGTGAAATTTGTCTCAGCTGTTGGTGTTCTCCTTCTGACTTCTCTCTGTATCCGTCTCTGGTTTTCTCTCAGCTCCAGGTCTTACTGTTTTACTCTTGGGGGAAAAAAAAAGCCAGCTGTTGATTGTTAAGCTTGCCTAGGCAGTTTTGCAAATCTTCCTGGTTCCTGCAGGCAGAGTGGGGCTGGGCTCCATTTTTGCTTCCCTCGGTTGGGAAAGAACAGGGGCTTGGTCTGGGCCACAACACTCACAAGTGCCCAGTTTCGAGCCTACGGCCTCAGGTCCTGTGAGCCCGCACTCTCCACTCTGCGCAGTTGCGCCAGGCTGGCGTGGATAAGCCACCTCAGTTTACACCCCTTAGATCAATCCGTGAGGTACACTGGGTGGGAACAAATCACTCCCACACCCCTCCCTCTTTGTTGGCTGGGATGCTGCAAACGAGAGGTCCCTACACGGTGCTTCTTGGTTCCCCTTTTGAAAAAAGTCTCTTTGAACACACTGAGCCTCTGCCTGGCTTAAACTCTCTAGCAAGTCCAGAGTCTATCTGGGTCAGAGCCAGTCACAGCCCACCTCTTCTTCCACATCTAGGTGCCACCAGGATCCGCAAAATTCTGTGGCACTGTCCCGGCTGGTGACTGCTACCTCAGCTTGGCATGCCACCAACCATGTGTGCTTCGTACCTTTTTTCCCCCAGTGACTTTATGCATTCAGGTCTCTTGTGCCTCAGGACTGGAATTTCCTTGCCCTGGAAGGGGAGGGAGCTGCTAGGCTGCTATCACTGACTTGACTTGCCTCCAATGTCCCTGCGGTAACCATAGTTTCTGGTGCCAAAAGACCAGGCCCAGAGACCTTCCCCAATGGCCAATAAAGCCTCCTCACTGCCCGTTTTTTAAGTGTCCTCTGCACACTTTGGCTTCCAAACTTCATATCAGCTAAGATTCATTCTGTAGTTTATTCACTTTGTATTTTGGAAGATCAGCTACGTGTCTCTGTTTGGTGCATGATCAAATGGGCTCAGCTCTCACCTACTTCACTGCCATCTTTGGAACCCCTTAACTTTAATTTATGGTGATATATATCTAGAGCCTGAAGCTGAGGAACATATTGAAGTCAATAGAGAAGCCTGTGAGAAATATTTCCTATCTATGCTGAGAAAAAGAGGTGTATTTGCATTAGAAGACATCTAAAACATAAGATAAGTGTAGTGGGAAAAAATCATTTGAAAGTTATAATACACATGAGACCCAGCTTCTTCAAAATGACTATTAAAACCTACCCACTCTAGCAAAAATGTGAAAAAATGTCTAGGATGCCACACTGATTGTGGCTGTGGGGAACCCAGATTTTCTACGAATCTCAGAGAAGCAGTGATCTTACCACAGACTCTGGATACATTTGTGACTAACATGTGGTAATGTGTGGAATACTGTTTTGAGGTTTATTAGAATTTGTGTTCTGTTATATTTAGTTACAACCTAATCATAGATAATTTTGGTGACAGTACTTTGAAGAACTTATGTCTCCTGTTTGAAAGAATAGTTCATTGTTTCTGCCAGTATACCCAAGCAAGAAAACGACTATTCCTGAATGTTTCCATGTTTGAAAGGTGAAGATAATATGAATACTTTTAACATATAAAAATGAGAATAAGGAGGCAGTGGGATTTAAAGTGGAAAAAGTGTTGTAGGTCTGGCTAGGTATCTATCAAAAAAACATTGCCCCCTTAATACTTACCACCAAGACTGGAAGTTTGCTTGGGGACAGCAGTGTGCCCAGATAGGAAAAAGCTCACTTCATTGTTGCCTTGCAACTTGGGTAGTCATGTGACCTAGCCTCCCTTACTGTGATCAAAACAGAAGTCAATTGGATTTGAATTTTGGAAATGCTAATGCTATCCTGTTTTAAAGTTTCTCTAAAGAAACAGCTTGAGCTGTCTTTTTGTGCCTTTGCCTTTTCTTTCTTAGAATGTGAATTTGAAACTGAAACACCTTCTTGTACTGTGGGTCAAGAGTAGGAAGAGAAAAGCAACATAATACAGATGGTGGAGCAGACAGAGGGAGTATGTGGGCATTGTTGGCATACCAGAACTGCTGAACAGCCTCTGAACTTCTTGTTTTGTGGCCAAAAGTAAACCATCTTATAATAGGGTTATAATACCCTTTACATGGAGATGAATGCAATCCCAACTGGTTGAGAAATCTGACCACAAAAATGAATAAATTTGACTTGATGTTTTATAGAAAATCTCCCTTATGATGTCAGCAATGTTGGATTAAACTGAGCCAAGTAAATGTCTAAGATGGCTTATTTGATCATCTGAACAAAACTTTCCATTAAATGTCGTCAGGAAAATGTAACAGTTCTGTTTCTGGGACTTTCTCACAGTAGGGCAACAATATTGGTTGAATTTATTGAGTGAAAAATAAGGGTGCAAATAAACCTCTACTGTGGCTTTTCTTTTAGCTTTGCATGCCAATGTAAGTGTACACACATAGGCGCACACACAAAGAAAAAATACACTAGGCATCTCCTACAAACTAATACCCTGAAACAGAATGTCACATCTTTCTTTCTTCCAAGTCCTTCAGATGCAAGTAGAGTTATGGGCTTTTGGCTGTTTGCCTACCTTTTAGTGCAAATTACCTTTAAGATGGGGGCCCTTAATCACAATGGATTTAGCCTGCCCTGTTATTCAGTGCTGACGATTCATGTCTTATTAATGAGTATTTCAAGCATCCATTTCCGTATATCTTTATGACAGGAAAACATACCAATAAATCTTTTCTGCTCCATTCATCACAGGTTCTGACATCATCAGTGTGGGGAAAGACAAAGGGGCGTGGAGCTTAAGGAGATGTCACTGTCCCCTCACAACTCACATGGCGGAAATTCTCCTGGCTGGAAATCACAGGCGACTGCCTTACTACAGCCAAACAACACTAGTGAGTTTTTGAAATGCTAATGGGACTGACATCAATTAATTCTACTATACCCAGCATGAATATAACTGATCCAAATCATGTTTCATAAGGTCTAACTGGAGAGGAAAATGGTTTAGAGAGTGTTTTGTATTAAAAATCTTCCATCGTCAATGATAGAATATAAAGTTTCTCTAAGTCTTTGAAATTCTATAGAAAATTTTTAAATAGTTCAAATCTATTATTTTTAGTGAGATTGCTAGCAATGTTTTTTTTACTTTTAGCAAGATAAGTAATAACTATCTGTAATATTATGGATATTTCTTTCCAGTGCAACAGTGCTGTGTTGATGATTGCTGGAGGTTGCAGAATAGGGAGGGATCAACTTGTCTCTTTTGACCTGTTAATCTTCCCACCCACCCTTTTAAAAGCTCTCTCTTTTTTCTATGTTCCCCTCTTCAGAGTATTTTTGAATAGCTTCATTTCCTTCTATGTTGTCACATTTATTTTGTTTCCAACCACCACCATCATTCTCTAGCTTAACCTTAGTAGCTTTCCAATTGGCCTCCTTGCCTTTCTTTTTGATGGCTCTAAATTTTTCCCCACACTGAATAAGGCTAATCTTGCTTTTTAGTTAATTGAATTTTTAGAAGGGTTTTAAATGTAGAGAACACAGGAACAGATGTAGAATTCTCACATACCCCCCCCCACACATAGTTTCCACAATTATGAACATCTGGCATTAGTGCGATACAATTGCTATAATTAATGGAACATTATTATTAACTGAAGCCAGTAGTTTACATTAAAGTTCAGTCTTTTCACAAATGTATCATGTCAAGTATTCACCCTCACAGAATGGTTTTACTGCCCTGAAAGTACCCAGTGCCTCCCCTATTCATTCCCCACCCCCACCCCAAGTTTCTGGCAACTACAAATCTTATTATTGTCTCTATAGTTGTACCTGTTCTAGAATATCATATAGTTGAAATCAAACAGTATGTTACCTTTCAAACTGATAAAATCTCAGTTTTTAGTGCACCTCAGAGCCTGGGCTATGACCTTCGTAGTTTTTTTCCTATCTGTCTATGCAGTGTGAGCTGGAGTTGGACAATTGTGCTTCCTCCAGTCAGGTAAGGCTCTAGTAGAGTGCTTTTCCCTGCAGGGCAGACTTTTGTTATGGAGAACCTCTGAGTGTTTTTCAGAATGATAACGTTTACTCTAACCCTTCCCCCGCCTGAAACAGAACAGGGTTTTGCTCAGATTATCACTTTGAGAATTTTCTAAGGGTTTACAGAAATAAAACCAACAAAAGCGTGGAGATACCTCCACAAGGACAGAGCCACCAGAATTTTTTACGTTTTAGAAGCATTTGTTCCATTAGAAAACATGTTTGCACCATATAAAATATAGGAACTAATATGTGAAGAACGTTAAAAAAATCAATGAAAATTAGGACAAAAGACAGGACTAAGAAGTTCACGAGAAAGATATATCTCTAAATATACAGGGGTGGACAAAGTAGGTTTATTAATGATAATAAAGAACTCTGTGCCAAAGTATGCTTGAGTCCAGCAAGTAGCCTACAAGGATGTGTAAATAACGAAGGTGGGCAATTTGAGCACTTATGAGATTGTATGTAAATGTGCTGTGCCATTGTGACAGTCTTTTGAGTTAATAGAACTACAGTATTGTAATAATCAAACCCTGCATGTCTTCTTCCCTATGAACACCTGCAAATCTACTTTTTGCTCACCCCTGTATGAAAAAAAGATTCAAAAGTTTTTTTCTTGCCATTTAATTTATTGTGGTAGAAACACTTAACATGAGGTCTACCCTCTTGACAAATTTTTAATTGTGGAATACAGTATTGTTAACTGTGGGCCTGTGTGGCATAGCAAATCTCTAGGAGCTATTTATGTTGCATAGCTGAAGCTTTATGCTCAGTGATTAGCAGCTCGGCATTTCCCCTACTCCTGGAGGCAGTAACTGATAGAAACACTCAAGTGGAAAATTTGATGATTTGAAGAAGGCTGAGTACAGACTAGTTTGAGAGTTAAAGATTTCAAAGGTTACTCCTGGAAGTTCTGACTTTCAAGCTAGACCATACTGAGACTTCAGCAGTTCATCAAAATTACCATTTAAGTGTTCCAATCAGTTACTGTTTCCAGGGCTTCTGCTGCTGGTTAGTGGGTCATGGCTATGATTCTCTATTCTCCTGTCTCCCCAGAATTTGGGGTAGTAGTTTGCCCTATGATATCAATTCTTTGAAGGATTTAAGAAAAGTCATTAATTTTTAGAAGTTTTTGTTTGTTTTGGTGAGGGTGGGAATGATGATATTCAAATTGTTTACATGTTGAAGCTGAACAAGGAAATCATAATTTTTTAGTCTAATTATTTTTTACAGTTGCTTTATTGAGACATGATGCACATACCATATAATTTGCCCATTTGTAGCATACAATTTAATGGGTTTTTATATATATTCACAGATATATACCACCATCACTACAATCGATTTTAGAACATTTTTATTGTCTCAAAAAGCAAATCCATATCTTAGCTATCTCCTCTCTACCACTGTCCCCACAATCTAAATGCTCAGTAATAATCTACTTTCTGTCTTTATAGATTTGCTTACTCTAGACATTTCATATAAATGGAATTATATATGTGGCCTTTTGTGATTGTCTTCTTTCATTTAATGTTTCGATATTCATCCATGTTGTAACATAAATATATAAGACTTCATTTTTTATAATCAGGTAATAATATACAAAAATATCAAATAATATTTCATTGTATGGAAACACCATATTTTGTTTATTAATCCATCTGTTTATAAGCATTTGAGTTATCACTATTGTTTAGCTACTGTAAGCAGCATTTCTATAAATATTTGTGTACAAGTTTTTGTGTGGACATACAATTTCATTACTTTAAAGTATTTGTGTGAGAGTAGAAGATCTAGGTCATATGGCAACAGTATATATAACCTCATCAGAAACTACCAGAGTGTGATCTTAAATGGCTGTGCCATTTTCCATTTCTACCAGCAATCGGTGACTCTCCACATTCTCATCAACACTTGTTGTTATCTTTTTTATTATAGTCATCCATATTATTATAGGGTGTGAAATGGTGTCTCATTGTGGTTTTTATCTGTATTTCCTTCACCGCTAATGATGTGGAGCATCTTTTTATATGTGTATTGGCCATTTGTATATTTTGTTTGTAGAAATGTTTATTCAGGTATTTTGCCCATTTTTTCACTTTTTAATTGAATATATTTGACATATTGTAAAAATTTAAAGTATAGAACTTAGAATGTTTTAATTTAATGCCTTTATGTATTGTAATTTGATTGCCATCATAGTAATATTTAACTCCTCTGTTACTTTACATAGTTATCTTTTTTTTAGTGGTTGGCATAAATAAATTTTAGTCTCTTAGCAAGGTTGGGGGTTATAATACATTATTGCTGTCTATATTTATTATATTGTGCATTAGCTTTCTATGGCTTATTTACTACTCATTGCAAGTTTGTACCCTTAAAAAACATCAATTTTATCCACTTCCCATGCGTGGATACCATTTTATTCTTCATTTTTTAAAAGTTTCACTTTTTCAGATTCTGCATATAAGTGGTATCAAATAGTACTTGTCTTTCTCTTTGCATATTTTAGTTGGATTATTTGTCTTTTTATTACTAAGTTGTAATATTTTATATAGTTTTACTAAAGGTTTTTATAAGATATATAATGTATAAATATTTTCACTCATTCTGTGGATTTTTTCATTTTTTTCAGAATGTCCTTTACAACTTTATTGACAATAGCATCAAGAGAAATAAAATATCTAGGAATAAATTTAGCAAAGGAAGTATAAAACATATACTCTGTAAATTATGAAATGGTGACCCAGCAATCCCTCTTCTGGGAATATGTCTGAAGGAACCCAAAACACTAATTTGAAAGAATGTAAGCACCCCTATGTTCACTGCAGCATTATTTACCATATCCACCAAGACATGGAAGCAGCCCAAGTGCCTATCAGTAGATGACTAGATAAAACAAGTATGGGACTTTTACACAACAGACTACTACTAAGCCATAAAAAAGAAGAAAATTTTACCCTTTGCAATAGTATGGATAAATCTGGAAAGCATTATGTTAAGTGAAATAAGCCAGCCATGGAAAGACAAATAGCATATGATTTCACTCATATGTGGAATCTAATGAAGAAGCTGAACCAACAAGGAAAATCGGACAGACTCATGGATGGAGAGCAGATGACAGATGGTGGGAGGAGGGAGGTTGGGTAGAGGGATTAAGCAAAAAGGGAAAAGGACTCATGGACATGGACAACAGTGTGGTGATTGCTAATGGAAGTGGGTATAAGGGGACTAAAATAGTAATGACAAAAATACAATAAAGATTAAATTAAAAAAGTGCCACATATTCATGGATTGGACTTTTTAATATTGTTAAAATAGAAACATTCCCCAAACTGCTTTACTGATTCTACACAATTCATATTAGAATACCACCTGGCATTTTGTAGAAATTGGCAAGCTGACTTTAAAATTCATCCAGAATTCTAAGAGACATATAATAGTAAAAACAATCTTGAAAAAGAACAAAGTTGGAGGAGTCACACTTCATGATTTTAGAAATTACTATAAAGAAAAGGTGGTAATGGCATTGTTGTGCCAGAATTAGGATACGCACATATTTCAGCACAATAGAGTTAATAGTTCAAAATACACCCATGTGTCTGTGGTTAACCAATTGTTGTCAAGGGTGCCAAGGCTATTCAGTGGGGGAAAGAACAATCTTTTCATCAAATGGGATAACAGGATAGCCATAGATAAAATAATAAAATTGGAGCCTTACTTCATACTATATATAAAAATCAAGTCAAAATCGATGAAAAATCTAAGTGTAAGAGATAACACTATAGAACTTTTAGAGGAAAACAGGGGTACATATTCATGACCTTGGATTCATCAATAGATTCTTAGACATAATGCTAAAATCACAAGCAACAAAATAACAATAAATAAATATGGTACTATAGGTAAAAATGAATATTGTTAGATTGGACTTAATAACAAATCAAGTATATGCTGTTTATAAGAGACTTACCTTAAATACAAGTATGTATAAATTTGAGAACAAAAAAGATATTAAAAATACACACCATGCATACACTAAGCAAGAAGAGTCAGTGAAGTTATATTAATATTAGTCAAAGTAACTTTCAGGGAAGAGATAACAATAAAGAAAAAGCCATAATATTGAGTAAGTTAGAAAGAAGTAATAAGCTTAAATTTATATGCATGTAATATCATAGCCTTTAAATATGAAAAGCAAAATCTGAGGAGAAGAAAATAGATAAATCCATACTTGTAGTAAGAGATTTTTAACATACCTCTCTCAATAACAGAACAAGCAGACAGAATAAATCATTCAAGACAGAAGATTTGAAATAAAGAATACTACCAAGCCTTAAGTTTTGTATAGTACATGAGCTAAGAATATTTAGTCATCGCTATATTGACAAAGTTGAGATGTGCTAATGAGAATCAGAATTTTCTCTAATTGTGAGATTTCCTTGTTTATGGAATTTCTTTATCAGAGAGACTAGATTTATAAATGACTGTGTTAATGTGTTCTCAAAGAGATCTGTTAAATATTGCACAACGGTTATCAGCCAGGTTAGTATTAGGCTCTGTTTTAAGCCATTTTTAAAAACCCATAGTTAAGTACCTTATCAATTTTTTAATTGATACAACTTGACTGCAATATAATATGAAGATATTATAGCAACTGAATTATATAATGGAGGCTTCTTTTCTGAGCTGTGAGTCAAAGATGGCCTGGTCACAGAGCTTTTATAATTTTCCCAATCTTACCTATTAGTGTCTCCCAAAGTAACTGCCTTACTTCTAACAAAACTAAGAAAATGTAAAGTGTATTAGTAATCTCTATGAAACAGATACCATCCCAAGGAAGCACCAGAGGGATCAGCAGTCTCTAATAGTCATTCAGAACTTTAAGGGAATATGCAGATTTTATCAAAGTACTCATAATTGACACTCAGTAAAAGAATATTGAATGAATAAACTATTGCTTATTAGGAGATGCTTTATAAATACTAGTTGAATAAGACTGCATTGGACAACATCAAGAATGCAGATACTATATTCATTGTTTATAAAGATGAGTAGGTATACCTTAGCAGAAGATTTGACTTTGGCTCAGATATGAAAGTTCCTGAAGCCCTGAGAAGCAAAGTACAAATGAATGTCCCTTGGGCCTTTTGGTTGATTGATTGGTTCTTTTTTCATTCAACAAATGTTTACATTCTGTGTATTATGGATCAGAGACTAATGTATCAGTGACAAAGAATGACAAAGCTCTAGTCCCCTCATTTTCATCAGTTCACATTTCAATTTGGAAGCCAGTATTTAGACAAAAAAACCCTCTGAACTTAAAGCATAATTAATTATTGAATCGTGAATGTAATAAGCACTATAAAAGAGTAAAGGATCCTGACCTACTGTTGGTGGTGGTAGGGAGTGTGGTATGTATGTCACAGAATATTTACTAATGACATATCTTTAAGCCATGCTCTGATGATGAATTAGATAAGGTAGAGGGCATGGCCTTGTACCCCAGGCTGAGGAATAGCTTTTGTGCAAAAGACATATTCTTTCTTTAACAAATGTAATGTATTGAATAAAGTAGGCCAAATGTGACTAGAGCAAAGTGGTGGAGTAGAAAGGACTGTATCCAGATCTCACAAAGCTTTTAGGAAATGTTATCCCCAGAGAACAGAAAGCCTCTAAAGAAATGTAAACAAGGGAAAGGAAAAAATTCTGAGCGATTATTCTGGTTGACCCAGGGTGACAGTGTATGCAGAGAGGCACCACTGGGGACACTGCCATAGTGCAGGGAAAGCTCCCTAATGACCTGGACTAACTTGGTAATAGTGGAAATAAAGAAAAATGGTTTCATTCAAGGGGTATTTAGTGTATAGAAAAAAGAGGGTCTCTTATTGCATATGAAGGGGAGAGGGAGAAGGGAGAAGACATGGCTAGGTCCCTAGTTTATCTACTCATGGGTGGGGGTGCTCTTCTTAGATATTCTAAGCAATGGAAGGATGACAACTTGCCGGAGGAAGATGACGATGTTTGCTGTGAACTGCCTGTAGGACTTACAAGCAGTTACATATTTTCATCTAAAATACAAAGGAAACCTAGGTAGTGTTCACCACAGAGTGGAATGCAATGTACATAGAAAATCCTATAGGCTCCAGTACAAAACTACTCAACCTAATTATTACTCAACCTAATAAATGAATTTGGAAAAGTAGTAGATACAAAGTCAATGTTCAGAAATTGATGGCATTTTTGTATACCAATGATGAAATATCAGAAAAAGAAACTAAGGAAAAGAATCCAACAACAAAAAACTTCCTAGGATTAAATTTAACCAAGGAGGTAATATCTAAGTTGTAACAGAAATCTAATGAATAAAATAAACTAATGAACAAAGTAGAACCAGAGGCATGGAATCAGGGAATAGACTGACAGCTGAAGAGGGAGAGAGGAGGTGGGGACTGACTGAACAAAGGTGAAGGGACTGGTCCAAGAACACTCATGAAGAACCCAAGGATATGGACAATGATGTGAGGATTGGCTATGGACGTGGGGCACAGGCTGGGTAAAGGGAGGGAAGGGACATCTGTAATAGCATAAACAATAAAACATCAAAAGTAAAAAAAATCAAAGAAAAGATGTGAGCGAGAAATAAGAAGTTGATAATCAGAAGGCATTGCCTAGGAGTGAATATAGAAGTAAAGCGAGTTTAGTTTTGAACCTTGAGGAACTTTCTGATTTAAAGACCATAAAGAAAGCTAGAGAGAGAATTAAAGGGGATATTTGTAAGAAGAAATCTAGGGTTTGGTGTCATAGAAGGCAAGGGGAGAGTGTTTTGAGAATGAGGGAGTGTTAAGTGTTATTCCTCAAAATCTTCTCATTGTATATTTGAAGGTTTGCTTAGTGTTCTCTTTGAAATGTTGTTTCCTGTCTCTGCTTGGAGGTCTAGGTACTACAGATGATAGGAAATAAAATCCTGGAGAACTGTGAATTTGTACTGCTAACAGTACACAGTGCCAAATCTATGCTAGAATAACATTTATCTCTTGAATGGTATAATTTAGAATGTGTTCATTTAATTCAACACTAATGTTGTATTAGAAGTTAATATGACTTGTCAGTGCATTATTGTATTAACATTGAAAAGAATTCTTTCTGACATTAAGTATGAACATCTGAAAATCTGAATGTGTTACAAAACATGCATAAATACAAGTATAATATTACACAATCAGTTCTTTAGATAGTAAATTCTCATTCACTACCCTGTTCAGCAAACATTGTTTAATTACCTAATATATGCCATAAGTTACTAAATGCTGGAGATGTAGTGATAAAAATATTGTTGGAACACGTTTCTTGTAAACCAGCACATTGTTGGGGAAACTGTGTATGGGGAGGGATTGCTCTTGACAAATAGGTCAGATCTGGATTGTGAAAGTATTTTTAGTACCAAGCTTGAAACTACAGTTTCAGGTAACCAAATAATTAATGAGGATTTTTTTTTTGTTATAGACAACTTCTAGCTAATAAATCTAGAAGAAATACTAAAGTATGACAATTTTGCTTATGGTACCTGATGAATTAATAGAATTAGGTGCAGACTGGTAACATAATTGAGATGGCTCATTCTTACATACCTCTTAATGCAAGTATATCAGACAACCTATGAAATTTTTTTTGCTTAAAATATGGAATCTGAAACAGAACAAGCCTCTAGATTTGACCACCAATTTATAGGAAAAACAGCAAATAAGGGAACATGTTAAATGATACCATGGAAATGCTTCCAGCAAAACTTAGATAAACAAGCCATTTCCTTCAACAACTATAACAGCAATGAAAAAAGGAAAGAGAGGAGTGGACATCCATAGAGTGAAAGAGACTTCGAAGGCATAGAAACAACTGCAATTTATTTAGGGTATTTATTTACACCCTGATTCAAATGGCAAATGAAAATATACAAAATAATCAGGGAATTATGAACACTGATATGAAATTTTAAGAACACTGATATTAAGTTAATTTTTAAGTGTGATGGTGTTTTGTAATTTGGTTAAAAATATTTCCTTCCTTGTACTCTTTAGAGTTAAATAATATGCCTGGGATTGCTCATTTTAATCAGAGATTGAAAATGGATGAAAATTATTTGGTCACAAATTGTGAATTGCTGAAACTTGTTGACGGATATATGAGTTTCTTTTATTATTTTAATTTCTTTTCTGTTGGCTTGAAAATTTCCATAATAGAAAGTGAAAAATAAATATTCTTAATCATGGGAAGGAAAGGAAGGAAGAGAGTAGTGACTTTTGCTGATAGAAAGCTGCGTCTATTTAAGCAGCAATTATAAAAATAAGGATAAGAAATGATGGGGGCTTAAGCCAGGGCTTTGATGATGGAGGTGGTGATGAGATAGAGTTTGCCACGCTTTCATGTAGACCGGCTTGGATGTAGGGGGTTGGAGAACTCTAAGGTTTGAATATTGAGCAATGTGATGATGAGATTAATTGAAAAGTTTGCACAGAAGCAAATGCCCCAGGTCACATAATGAGTTCTTTTTACTAACATAATAAGTTTGAGATTCTGGTAGGATTTTCAGGGAGAACTTTCCAACAGAAAGTTGTTGAAATAAGACCCAAACTGAAGAGAGCCATGTGAGCTAGACAGAATTCAGATTTAAAAAGAAAATGGACCAGATTGCTTTGGGAAGGTACACTCAGCTCTGCTAGCACCTCCACTGCACCCGTGCCTACCCCTCCACCACCAACCCATCGCCAACGTCTTTCCTCCAAACCAGTCCCACATGGAACAAAATGTTACCTATTGGATAGTTACTAGTTGTTTTTCTTTTCCTTTTCTTCCTGAAACTCCTAGTTTGTCTGTTTCATTATGTGAAGTGATTCAGTAAGATGAGAAGATGTAGGGGACAGTTTGGGAAAGATTTGAGTGAAAGAATATAGAGAAAGAAAACTTTTATTAGAAGTAATGATAAGGAGAAATATTTTGAGGACAATGTGGGAAAGTGTAGCGACTGTTGGAAGAAACAAAACTCTAGGATAAGCTAGAGATGATTGAAGGGAATTTTATATTTTTATGAGATGGAACCCATAATTTCTTCCTTTATCTCTTCACCTAAACAACAAACAAAACCTCATTAATGCTTTGGGTTAGGTTTGTGTCTGAGTTTTTTTGGGGGGTCCAGGTTGCTCTGACACAAGTATTAAAGGCAGATCAGGGTACTATTGGGCTTCTCTTTTACACTGGAGTTCCATACTGAGCGCTTTCAGGGGGAATTGTTGGAGAGAGGTATGTATGCATTTGTGGAAAGAGTGTTTTGCGCTGGACTTTTAGCCTTCCATTTTTAATTACTATTTTTGTTTGCTCTAAAGAGGAAGCCAGAGGTTCTGCCAAATTTTATACATTAAAAAAATAAAAAAAAAACATGTGGAACAATTATAAGCTAATGAGTATGGAAGTGGTATAACAACAGTTCCAGCAGGAACACAGTGATAACTTTTGAAAATTCCATGGGAGCACCAGATAGGGGATTACTACGAATAGATAATTGTGTACTGGAGACTGAAAGCACGCAAAAAAAAAGTGATATGACATGTATTTGGCCAATTTTGAAACAATTCCTACATATGTTATGCTCCCTTTGTAGATCAAAATAAAAATAAGGTGGTATTTATACGATATTTGATACAGTCAGTGTTTGATAAATACAGTTATCTTCCCAATGGCTGTCATTGTCACCTTTGTCATAAATCATGAAAATCAAGTGAAGGAAAAGAAGTAGACACAAGGAAGCACCATATGGACAGGAGCAGCCTCGGCAGCTGAAGCTTGCTGTGCTACATGAAAATGTTCCATCACACTGGGGAAGGTGCTCTGCTCTTCCCTACCTCCTGTGGCTCGATGCTTTCCATTATTTCCAGTGTGGGGTGGGAGAACAGGAAGACCCTTGTAATGCTGACAGAAATTATTTTTAAAAAGAGCAATTTATGGCAGTAGGACAAATAATCTGATATGCAAAAACAACTGAAACGCTATCCTGCAAATATCTAAAATGGGACAGGAAGGCTCAAGGAATGGGGAAGAGTGTCCTCGAGCCTGAACCAGCTATGGTTAATTCTGAGGAGTTATAGCCCTCGTGCTCACAGGCCCTTACTATTTGAAATAGACTCAGGCGATGGCGAAGAAGAAGCCAGTTATTGAAATTGGCTTCATAATTAAAATACAGGAAGGTTGGTCATTTCTACAGGAATAAAGAAGCCAGAGTTTCCCATCAGATTGTTATAAAACAGCTAACACAAATGTTGTCAAGTCTTATTCTTAGAAAAACATTTTCAGCAATAATGGATCATATTTTAGCACAGATGACTTCAAGATGGTAAACTATAAGCAGGTGGGATCCATGGGCTTTCTTTCATATCTTTCTAGTGTTTACAGGACAGGCAGGATGAAAACGGACACAGATTTTTAAATTAAGCAGAATGGTGACTTGACAGAAAATTAGACTGGAATCTTCTAGATTTGGCTCTGTCATTAACCAGTCTTTTGATATGGAAAAATTTCCTTTATTAGTAAAATGAGTATATTGGGCTTGATAGTTCCTAAGTTCTCATTTTGTAAGTTTTAGGAGGAATTAGTTTTAAGTTAGATATAAATAGGATCTGATGTACACAAACGTATATACACACACAGTATAATAAAACAAAACAAAACATCAAACATAGAATGAAAGTTCCCTGTGAAAATAACCCATAATGACTTCAGGCTCTTTTTGGATTCTCAAAGGTCTGTGTGTATCCATTATTCCTGTGTGTCAGTGGAGACAATAGTTTCAATATGAATGAGTCCTGAATTATCTCAGATGAGACAATACTTTATAACCTTCAATCTGGGATTGGTAGACATGAAGTTCAAGTCTGTTCCTTTAAGACCAAGTGTGTAGTCCTTTTTTTTTTAATTGCTGTTCAAGTACAGATTTCTGTCTTTTACTCCAGCAATCCAAGTATGCAGTCTTAAACATGGGATAAAGGCGAGGCTTGAGAACTTCCCTTACAACAATATGTTAGGATAATTGAGAGAGGAATGCTTTTCCGTAAGGTACTTATAATCCTCATATATATGATGGAAAATTGTAAATAAAACCTAAAATACCTAGAAGCCTTCTTTTGTGTATGACAGATGATATAGACAGAAACATTTAAAAATATACAACAAAGAGAAAAACATTTCAAGAGCCTAAAACAAGACCCCAAAACAGCTGATCTCATGTTTCCCTCTGGTAACAGAAGGAATCTCTTCCCCTCATAAATGGTCTGGGGCAAATATAATCATAATGGGTTTTACCCATTTTTTTGCTTTAATTTAACTTTTGCTTGTTTTTGAATGGAAAGTTTTTTAGCCAAGACATAAGACATAAGAGGGTAAAACAAAAGCAAAAATTATCCCTACAAAGGGGGATCATGTGCAACACATAAATATGTTTAAAATGTTTTGGTATAACATTTATCTACATCAATATGTCATAACAAATGCAATAGTATCTGTTGCTCGAACTTTCTCGTTCTTTAAGACCTAAGGAAATATTTAGGGCAGAGCAAAGTTGAATGTGAAGAAACATTCCAAGAGCCACAATGAATTTCATTTATAGTAGCAAGAACTTTTAGTGTGGCCATGAAGTCAAGTGAAACAATCTCTTTTAATTTTGGTTAGTATCCTAACTCTAATTTATTTTCTACTTTGATAATTTAGATCAAAAACAGATTAACTTATTGTTTTTAATTATTTCTAAATGGTAGTATGAACTTTCAAACTTTCAAAAATTCTCATTACCCTTCTATAACAACCATAAAGCTATTTTTCCAATGCAAGGGTTGGCTAACTCCTTAGTGATTAGAAAACACCTCCAAGGTGTAGAGACTGGTACCAGAGAAAACCAAATTGCTGTTTAGACGTAACTCCTCCAGCATCTTCTACCAACATCTT
Source organism: Carollia perspicillata (assembly GCA_004027735.1). Classification (NCBI taxonomy): domain Eukaryota; kingdom Metazoa; phylum Chordata; class Mammalia; order Chiroptera; family Phyllostomidae; genus Carollia; species Carollia perspicillata. The sequence goes on along the minus strand of PVKM010002692.1, from coordinate 13,825 downwards.
TGTATTATTTTTTATGATCGAGTTAGTTCATCTTACCCTTCCTCTTTTTCAACTTTGGCCCAATTTCTTTTTCACATTAATTCTATTTCTTTTCTCCTGAATGAAAAGGAGAAAAAAATGTTACTATAGCTACCTTCCTTTGTGCAGGATTTTGTGTAGCATGGGGCCTTCAGGGACATCCGGGATGAACAGTGAGAGAAGTTATTTTCATCTGGTGTGCTGCAAGAATTTTTAAAGCATGCAGCACCTGACTATTTAGTCAGGGGCACTGACCTATTTTCCTTTGATTATCAAATAAAAAAATGACAATAGCCAACACAGCAATAGCTGGGCTGTTTAAATATCCCTGTCTTGAACGATAAGTATATAGGCCATACAATAGAGTTGCATCTTATTGGTTACAACACATAATAAGGTTGCATCTGATTGGTTAATTTTTGGTGCCAGAAATTCTTATATACAAGTATAGGCATCTGATTTTTTTACGAAGTAATTTTGGAGCAAAAAGAATAGGGTAATTTCTTTTTTTGTAAATCAATCACAATTATCCCTATTATTTTATGACTGGCAAAAATAGGTGGGTATTTTTTTAGGTGGGTAGCATAATTTTAGTATTTAGCTTTTGTGGGCCATGAGATGAAAAAAGTTAAAAATTGCTGAGTTACAGAATCATCAGTAAACAGCCAGAATTCATGTCCAGTGCTTTATTCCTTGGGAAACTGTCTTATTAACTACAACATTTGTTTGTGTCTTTTGAAACAGTTAATGATACTTTTTGTGATCTGGATAAGTGTTTATTTTGTATATTTTAGAAAAATTTAAATTTTCTTCCTTTATTCCCATTGGTTTGCTGATCTAGGTAGCAGAAAGTTAAGTCATGGCTGCATTCAACTCAGGAAACACGGAGCTGCTTCTGATGTTCAAATCCTGTTGTCATCTTCACCTATTGAAAATATTATGCATTTTCAGTGAAATTCTTTTGAATTTATATCTTCAGGTATAAGGGGAGATTGACAGGGCAAAATAAATCATTCTGTCCAAGTTTGATGCCATGAAATTTTTGGTTTAGGGTTTCTCATTTGGTTATGAAATAAAATCATATGCAAAAGCTTATGGCAATACACTTTTCATTAAAAGTACCAAAATGCTGTAATAGTGTAATCAGTAAAATGTACTTAAAAATAAAAAAAGTAAAAGTACCAAAATGCTCTTCTTTGTCTCTAGGCAGGAGTTTACTCCTTCCATATAAGCTTGTCCTATCTTGGTTCTAGTTGGGCAAGTTGGGGGCTGAATTCTAAGTTGCACAACTGGAGGCAGAAGGCAGAAGGTTGGTCTGCTGTGTTAAGAAGCCCATCTGTAAAAGTTCTATTTTAACCCAAAGTTTCTTTAGGGATATTTGTATTTGTTGTCCCCTAACCACACTTATTTTTGGTGCACAGTGTGATGCTAAGAGAGAACATTTTTTTTAACAACCTCACTCTGTTATATATAACTAAGAGTAGTCTGTGCATACACAAAAAATACAGTGGGTGGGACTACTGTTAAAACACTGCCCAAGTTCACTGGATGAGCAGGGTGCATTTGTAACCTTACTGATCAAATTCAGGACGTACGGTAATATTTGTCCGCAAAATAGTTCTTACTCTTTATTGTGGTTCTAAATTGTAGGAGCAGCAGCCACACCCCAGAGGATTCTGGTAAATTGCACTATTTGTGTGCAAAAAGCTGCTTAGAATGAAGGGTTAGCTTTTTCTGTCATAAAAACATTTTCTGTGATTGGCAAATCAGAAAATGGTCAATCAGCAGACAGTTATAGAGATGTTTTTCATCTCTAGTAACAGCAGGATGCTAAGGGGAGAGTTAAGATGAAAAGAAAAAAAATACATTGATTTGTTGACAGAGGCCTAGCAGCTGTCACAGTAAAACACGGTTCTCTTGCACTTAATCAATGTCAGTCTCCAACCCAATCGTTTTGTAGCCCAGATGAGAAGCAATCAAGAGGAACACCTTCATAAGCATGAAGCTTGCTAGATGGGGTTCAATGAAGTGTGTCTTTAAGCTTAGGAACTCAAAATGTGATACATGACCCAAAGCTAATCAGAAATGCTTAACCCTTTGAAAGGAGGCAGGGATTACTTGCCTGTTTCTTCTTCTTCTTTTAAATAGAAAATACATATTCCACTCCATCCACAGTTTTTAAGATGGTTTGTGTCTGTTTTGATATGCTGTTCTTTTTCTAGCTGGATAAATTGAGGCATGGTCATTAATCATGATTCCATCTTAAAGTGTAGGGCACTATACTAGATGCATTTCATTTTATTTCTCAGAAAGACAATATGGGAACAATGACTCATTTCACTACTGATTTTTCATAGTTTCTTTCCATGTGAATATTTATTAAATACTGCCTTTATTATTAGTTCCTCTGGCCCAAGGATAATAGCTTGGGAAATTTGTGTTCCTTGCAAATGGAGACCTGTTTAAGAACGTAAATCACATTTCCTGTAAAATGAGATTTAGTTTGTGGGAGTTTCCTTTTCTGCTGACCAGTGAGGAAGTTACTCTGAGCAACCAAGTGCCAGAGACAGGCTCACTCAAACAGGGAGAAATATGGAGTACGGTCTGGTTTCCCAGCTTGGAGGAGATGCTAGTGTCCCTGGGCCACCTCATGCCTCTTCACACCATTGCTTCAGCAGTGCCCAGAGAAGCCGAGTCATCAGGGCTTATAGTTCTTGCTGATTCTCACAGATATAAGATTCATAAGTGGTGGCAGAGAAAATTGCTTAGGCTGTGAACTATCTGGGGAAAAAACAAAACAAGTTCCTACTTTCTCACTTAATGTGGACTACCACAAACAGAAAAATGTATTACTGTCTTTTGTGTTGTTTTTCCTTTAGTTGAGTTCAGAAATAATCTGTGAGTGAAAGGTGACAGAGAAAAAGACAGAGACAGACAGGCAGAGATTCAAAGGCTCTCTGATAGCTAGTGTGGGATGAGACAGTAAGTATTCAATGGAGATAAGAAACAAAAGAATCCTACATAGTAATTTATGCTCGAGATGGTTAGAAAACATTTCCACAAAAATAGAGAAGAAACTAAAATGAACTTTTACATTTAAGACAATTGTATATTCCTGGATTATTTTTGCTAACAAAGTTATTTTAATTTTACAAACCAGGGACAATCTGTTTAAAGGGTGAATTACAGCGGTGAGCATTAGGAGTCTTTTTATTGGATTTCCTACTGCTCAGATATGCGACTAGAAATCAATGCAGTTATTAGTGAGAATTCACTCGTTCCACTGATACACAATAAAGCGAGGCATATTAAAATTTTTTAAAGTTTCTTTGAGGAAAAGCTGATTTGAGTCAGACGGTGTCAAACCGAAGTGGTTAGGAGAGCTCCACCAACAGGAGCCAGGGTACAGACTTTTACAAAGGAGATGTGAATACAAAGCAGGAAGCCCCTGACTGACCACAGCCTAAGCAGTTAGGTTATTTGGAAAAGCCCAGCTGGGTATTTGTGATTGGTTGTCCTTAGGTTTCACTTTTTTAAAAAAAAATCATGTTTTCGTTTTCAATTACAGTTGACATACATTATTAGTTTCAGATGTACACCCAAGCGATTACTAAGTGATCATTCCAAAAAATCTTGCACCTGACACCATACAAGTTATTAGAATATTATTGACTATATTCCCTATGCTGTACTATATCTCTCTTTGACTGTTCTGCAGCAACCAATTTGTACTTTTTAATTCCTTCACCTTTTTGTCCATCCTCCCAACCCCCCTCTCATCTGGCAACCATCAAAACATTCTCTGTATCTATGAGGTTTCAATTTCTTGACCTTGAAACATTACAGGTTTAGGCTTTGGTTTGTGTACACAGGCTATTAAAGCATTAGAACCCCCTAAATCTAATGGTCTCTTTGTCTAATTAATTAAACATTTTCAATTTTTTATTATTTGACATATAAATACTTGTACTGATATCATTTCCACATTTGTGAGGGTTTAAGGTCTAACAATAAAAATTGCAATTTATTCTAGTAACACAGAAACAAAAAAACAAAATATAAAAATAGGATAGAGAACCAAACAGATTTTACATGTTTTTGCATATAGATAATACTACATCAAAGCAAAACAAACTCATGACCATAACTGTGGGGAAAGGATATTTTCAAGTTTCTTTGTGAGTTAGGGATAGACCACAGAAATGTATTGTTTAGTAACCATTTTTTATGAAATTAAGAAATGTCAAAAGCCATTTTTATGTTCTTTCATTGTCTTAAATTATTGTATATGTAAATAATATTTTAAATACTTTCATGTTTGCTTGTGATCCTGTTTCTTTAACTCATGTTTACCTCATAAATCTTCAAGTTACTCATAAAAGTAAATTCTTTAACAAACATGTTTAGGAGCATAGCTATGTAGATTCTGGAGAGAGATATGCTTACATGATTAATGCCCTTTTCTTTGAACAAGATTTCGACCAACTTCTTCCCAAAGTGTCTGAATTCAAAGTGTTGATCGCCTACTAAGTTAATGGAGATAAAAAGAGTAGGTGTGAGAAAAGGCAGCAGGTATTACTTCAGTCTAGTCTTAGATTTGTACCTTAATGTGTTTGTCAGGGCTTTTATTTTGCATATCTGATACATCTTTACTGCTGGAGCTTTTGTCTCCAACAGCCTTTGTGGAAAATCTCTCTTTGCCTTCATTAGCACTACTTCAATATTTATCAGAGCACAGGTGTTAGATTCTCTTTATTATCAATAGTCAGAGTCTGGTATCAACACATATATTGACTGACAGCTACTGAAATGCTACTACAGAACATATGTGTTTTGAAATTATTATAGTGTTGTGACTATCGTGTTTTCATTTAGCTTATTTTCATTAGAGTTATGTGAGAGACGCTAAGTGAATATTAAGAATCTTAAGTATTTTGTTGTAGTGATTTCCTTTGTTTTTTCATTTGAGGATATAGCTTCATACTTGTATTAGTTGTTAATGAAAAATATAGTTGAAAATGCAAGCACTCATTCTATACAAATTAGAATATTTCTGACAAGGCCTTGGGTATCTGTATTCCTGTTAAAGTTACCTTTTCAAATCCATGGATGCAAACAGGTTAGGATAGTATTCACTGATGGCAAACCGAGGCTTGGACTCTTTAGGTATAAGGTATTTTCAGAAACTCTGGGAGCATGACAGTTGTATCTGGAAAGGGTTTAGCGCCTTCTTGCCTCCTGAGGGACACAGGTACTGGAATTGGGATTTAGGCTTGCTTTAAATTGTCCTAGACCTTTAAGAATAGAAACAATATGCAACTGAGGTCACAATGGGATACATCTGGCTAAAAGTTTTTACTTGCTTCAAATACTCATTAAAGCTCTTCATTCCCATGGAGTTAATCGGTTGTATTTGTGTCTGCCCTAAGACCGTGTTTATCTTGGTCTTAGTCTTTTGTAGGTTCCAGATCATGCCCCCATCTGCCTTTCTACTTGATTTGACATCCATATTTTATTCCTGTCTGTGGCCAAGACCACAGACTGCGGTCTTATTCCAGTGTTTATAGCCGTTGTCTGCATATGTGCACTTAAGTCTGCTCTTTCCTAGAATGATCCCCAGTGATAAATGTGTTCTCACACTTATCCACTCATTTTTTATTTAAAAAACAGTTTTCCGTGTAGTCTGCTTACCTGTTAACTCAGCTCTAAAATTTGCCTATTGACCCACTGATTGTATTGAGTGAGCCCCTTTCTTGAAGGAATGAATCATGGTGTAGGAGAAAGGAAATGGATATGGGTGTCGACTATCTGGCTGTACATTCAGTCTGTACCACTGAGCAGGGGTTTGGCATGAATGCTGAGCTCAGGTTTCTCCAAGGATAATGTTTTTATCATAATTGGGTCCATTGAGGTAAAGCACCTAGCACAGAACTTACCTAGCACACAGTAGGTGTGCTGTATGTGCCAATTCTCCTTTTTCTACCTGCCAGAGGAAAAGGGAGAAGGAAGGAGGGTAGGAGAGAGGTGAGAATCTAACATGTATCTTGAGAGATGTTTCAGATAAACTTAAAAGAGATCATGTCCTTTCACAGCTATCTGTATCCTCTCATTGAATTCAGCTCTTGCCTTTAGCTGTATATGGGGAACAGCTGCCTTCAGCAGTTTGCTCAAAACTAATAGAGTTAGCTGTGTGATTGCCCTGCCACAGAGGTCCTGCAAAGTTTCAGTAGAGCTAATGTGTCAGGGTGACTAAATCCTTAGTTTGCCAGCATCTCTAAGTGAGACTCTGCAGCCTGGAAAAGGAAAGTACACATGTCCATTACAATCAATAAATGATTTCTGAACACCTACAATTGACACATTGCTGGGCTCTGAAAGGGCTGCAAAATGACTCACATACAGACCATTTCTTTCCATTCAGTACGCATACCCACACTTCTGAAAGGAGCCACTTTCTGGAAGGGTGGCAGTCTAATTTCCGGTTTACAGAGTCTGATCCCCTCACTACTAAGATGGTGTATTCCTGGGGACTAACTACCCAAGCAACAAACTAAGGAGTCTCTTTACATAATAGTCACATCTATGTGCTCCTAGTTCTTTTTATATTTTTACTTAAGGGAAGACAAGGCAAATGGCTACCAAATGCTTTCAATTGATAGCAGTTTTTGTCCATTTACACATGAAAGCATGTGGAATGAACAGACATGGAGCAAGAGTGGTGTGCAGACCCTTTGAGTCAGCAAAGAGCATGGTCCCCATGCTAATGGGAGAAATTCTAAGAAATCGGGTTTACAAAACTTTTTACCAAATATGTTATTAAAAGGAAGCCTCACTGATTTGTAGTTCTTTGGTCACCTTTATATGCAAAGTATTTGGAAGGTAATTCTGGATGCTATGTGATCAATGGAAAGTGATGAATCATCACATTTCAATAATAATGCATGTACAGGAATGATAAATGAGCAAGTGATTGGTGTCTGGGTAATGAAAGGAAGTGCAAGTGATGCAGATGTTGCTCAGCTTTGGACGTGAAAATTAACTGGTAAGACACATTTATTTGTCAGAAAATTCTCACCCACAGTTTTACTTGTTTTCCCTTCCCTCACTTGCCTTCTCACTTTTCTCAATGCTTCGTTGATGGCTCCAGCTCTATTTACGTCCTCAGATCGAGTGCACAGGAGCATTATGGATAAACCCCTTTTCTCTGTATGTCTGTGTTTCATTTTAACTTTTTGTACAAGTGTTTTACTCCTCTCCATGCCATCTCATGCTTATTCTTATTTAAATTATTTTTATTTGAATGTGAAAATTCTTTACATTTAGCATTGGATATCTACAATCTTGGTTTGTGGTATAATTTATAATTACTGTGTAATAAAACTGAAACGCTGGATAATTCCAGAACATTGGATTTCTAAATCCAGTTTTGCCAAATAAAAATTCATTTGTGAGTTACTTATTTTATCAGTATCAAAAGAGATTAATGACAGATATCTTCTATGTGAAAAGAATAAAGCATGAGGGTCTAATAAGTATATATCTTATGTAAAATATTAAAGTATGTTTCTGAAATTATTTGGAGAAAAATTCTCTTGAAAATTGAACACAGCATGTTTGAAAAAAAAAGTCAGGAATTCTTTGTGATTTTTTTTCTTTCTTGTTTGATATAATTCACGGTAAAAAAGAAAAGAATAAATGTACTGTATCTTTCCTAGAGTAATATTGCAAACTGTGAGCAGAATAATACTCTTGAACCAACTGGAGTTGCCCTGTCCTTCTCTCCTACCCCAGAGCTAGCCCAAAAGCTATATAAAGCAATTGGTCTGGAGTCCATTAAGGATTTATTAGATATCAACCATGCATACCCTCTGTTGCTACAGGGTGAGAAAATCTTACTACAAATTAGAGTATATGCCTTACTGGCTTCCTGCGGTTGCTGAAACAAATTACCGTAAACTTGGCAGCTTAAAACACAGACATTTATTTTCTCATCGTTCTGAAGTCCAGAGCCTGAATTAAAGGGGTGTCTGAAAGATCATGCTTCCTCTGAAGTCTCTAGCAGAGACCTCTTCTTTGCCTCCTCCAGCTCCCAGTGGCTCTAGGTACTCCTTGGCTTGTGGATATATCACTCCAACCTCTGCCCATCTTCACATGGCCTTCTCCTCTTCCCCCTCTGTCTCTTGTAAGGACACTTAGCATTGGATTAAGTCCCACTTGGATAAAGCAGGATGATCTCATCTCGAGATCATTAAGTTAATTACATCCTCAGGAGCCTTTGTCCAAATGAGGTAACATGCACAGGTTCCAGGAGTTAGGGCATGGGCATATCTTGTGTGGGGGTGGAGGGGAGCCACCATTCTTCCCTCTACGATCACTTGGGTAGAGACTGCTTAAACACACTCAGAGTTGAGACTTGATGTGGCACAACTGCAGTTTTCCACTTTGCGGAGTTTTCCCAAGGTTTTAATTTGGCCACTTTTCCCAGTACTGCTCTTCCCAGCTTGTCTGCGACCTCTCACCATGGCAGTAAGGCTCTGCTCCACAGTGAGAATATCCGGAACGGTGTCTGCTGCACAGTGTGCATGGGGTGAATAGTTGTTAAAGGCATGAGGAAATGATCTGTCCCTTCTACGAGTTTTATTATGGGAAGCAATATATATTTGAAAGTTTTACAAATATGGTTTTTAATTAGAATATTGAAACTGCTTTGTGGGGTATGCATTTCCCCAATACTTAGTCACTTCTCCTAATGTGATACACCCCATTAAAATGAGGGGCACTTATCTAGAAAATAGGAAATCAATGAATCTTTTGGATCAAGAGATGGCATGCTAAATCCACACTTAAAGATTGAACCGTGAGGAAGATCTAACATTAAGAGCATCCTAAATTTAGCTGAAATGAGTGTGTACCAGAAGGGTTTGGGAAATAGTGGGCTTCAGTGGGGAAGGCCATGGGGAACTTGGTGGTAGTTCTCCTGGCAGAAATCCGAGGGTTTGATTCCAGAGGGCAGGATGATTGGGTGGATTATATTGTTCAGCTTCCTTTTCAGTAAAATGAAAGCAACTTTGTTTTTTAACTGCATTTATTATAAAGACATTGCTAATATATCTTTATGTACAGAAATATAAGAAGAAAATAGCTCTAATAACTCTATATATCAGAAATTAACTTTTAGGTACTGAAGTAGGCAGTTTGATAAGGTAGCTGAAGGTCTTTGATCTGAATGGACAGTTTAATTCATGATGAAGGAGAGAACTGAGTCTTCCTTCAGCTGTGGAAGCAGGGGTAGCCATAGTGGTAGTGAGTCCAGATGAATCCTGAAGTCCAAAGCCAGAGAAAATAGAAAGAAACAAGGAATTGTGTTGTGAGATGAGGTGGGGCAAGCGATTTAGGATGTTTGTCCCTGTGTGGTAAGAACAGGTTGCCGTGATTACAGACAGACCTGGTGAGTCAGGGGACCTGCAAAGTACCAGGTAGCATGTAATTCGGAAGGGATTACTGGTCGGAGAGTTGGAAGTAGATTTCCTAATGCAAAGAACCATTCAGAGATTAGCATGGCAATAAAGTCTCACAAAAATAATTTCCATAGTGTCATACCATTTCATTACTTTATGATTTATAGCTACTTCTAAAAAAGTCTGAAGCAGCTTCCAAACTAGAATTGTTACACACTGCTCGTTTGCTGTCATCATTGACCCAGGCTGGCTTCAGTATCTAAGGCAGTGTCTGTCATTCTAAGGGCACAGAACTGAACCTTAAGCTGAATCTGAGGAACACCCTAGGGGTAAGAGCCATGACTCTGGGGTGTGCAATTCTAGAGGACTTGGTGGCACTTTGAGCAGTGGCAGTTCTCAGTATCAGGGGTTTGTGTTGATTTGAGGAGCGGGAGCTAATCCCATGAGAAGTCCTTGCAGAAACAGTCAAGGTCATTAAGGTTAGGTTTCTGTTTGAGGGAGCCATATTGGAGATCTGGACTCAGAGGCTTGTGTATGGGGGTAGTTGGACAGACCAGTCACACACGGAGGAGGTTGGGTATAGTGCAGCCCCGTGAGCTGCCGCAAATACTTCAGAGGACTAGATTCACTCCAGACACAGGAGATTGCTTCTAGGCTTAGTGAGCTCATGGGTCAGGAGCGCTCACCCACTGCCAGGGAGGATTCTCACGGGAGTGGAGCTAACAGAGCCAGACCTGTCCATGGCAGAACTTTGGCACTTACATCTGGGTAGGACAGGAGCTGGCAGGGAGAGACACTTATGGAACTGGGACTTGTTCAGCAACTCTTTTGTCTGGAGGATTAATGGGGAATGTAAACTCAAGAGAACTAACCTGAGTTAGCTGGTTACCCTTTGCAGGGCAGAATGGCTGCAGATTGCATAAAAATGGATGCATTTCCATAGAATTAAGAACAAAGCCACCATCTGAATCCTCAGGACTAGAATCCTTGGTATTATTTTCAAACTGTACACCTAGTCAGCTATTTGCTAAACTAAACTCACTCAATTTTAGAAGACACGGGAATAAAATGTTTCCATTTGTAACATGTGTGCATTGGGGCAGGTGATAGAGGGTTGAAGGGTTTGGGGCCAAATAGCCAACTGTTCAGTGAATACAAATAGCAAAACCACTGCAGGACCATAAGTTAAACTACAAACTGGACTGTGGTGACACCAAGCTATGAGTGGATTATTTCAGTTCATTGAAAATTAAAGATAATTTTAGGTTAAGGGTACATTTAAGCAGTCCATTTAAGGTAAATTAGCTAATTCAAAGTTAAGGATACTTTTTTTCTGAGAAACACTATTTTTTTTTCTAGAAAAGACTAAAGGGAATTTGGAAATTGAGGAACACAAGTCTCTTTAAAGAACAGATTTTAAAGGATGATAGCAGATTTCAAGTTCTGACACACGAGGTACAATATACTGTGGCCGTGGCACTCCTCTGTACTCTCCAGCAGTGGCGAAAAGGAGGCGATGACAGGCCTTCAGTAGCGATTATTGCTGATGGCCAAGCAGGGTCCCTGGGATTCAGAGCAGGCTAGAGCTCTGGCATGACTTTCAGCTCCCTGACCTTCAATGCTCACAGGGCAGCTTGGCCTAATGGGGTATCTTCAATTCAAGGTAATAGCAATAATTTTCACTTTACTCATTTCTACATCTTGGCTGGAGATTTTTTTGGCACACCACTTAGTGAAGGCATTAGCCAGTTGCCGTCAGCTTTTGATGAAAATAAGACGTTTGGTTGTGATGGCATTTTAAGCTCTCACATCTGCCTTTGACTCAGTTATTTTGTAGGTTATTTTACACGTGAATTATATTGGAATAGATGATGTTTTCCTTTTTTATTTTTTTAAAGCCTTACTTTTCTGTCAGGAAATTTTCCTACCATGTAATAACTTGATTGGGGAAAATAATAAATTATGACCTGTTGGGAAAATACCAGCGGCCCCTTCCTTTACGTGGCAATGTTCTAAAGCTGATCATGTCCTTCCCGTGGAAAATCTGAAAAGTTACAGAGCACAGTGGTCCGTGAGGAGCACTGTCTCTACAAAATGTTTTCAGCCTTGCAGATCTATGTGGGTGAGTCTGGCCTCCCAGGAAGCGCCCTCTTAATTGGTTCAAAAATTTCTCCAAGCAAATTTCCCAAACCTTAGTAATCAATCATAGACTCATACTTAAAGTTTCATGGCAAATGTGTCTTAAGGAGAATATATTAAAGAAAAGAACTTTCCAAATGATGAATAATGACAAAATAATGCAAAAATATCTTCCCTGCATACCCTTTGTTCAGCATCCCCTCTCACATCAGCCCCCTTTTGGGTCACAGCTTTGGCCACTCTTGTTTTCTTTCTGAGTTCTTTCTGCCTCCGCGTGAGCATTCAATTGCTACGATACTGCCTCTGAAATGGTCCTTCTAACTGGACCCCTCTGTTCTATTCTTATTGCCACAGTTCTGGTTATGGTCTCTACCATCTGTTGCAGAGACCGTTGCAATAGTCTCAGTCTCTCCTCTTCGCAATCTGTGTTTTACTGTCACCATAGATACCTTTCTAGAACTTTGATTGGATCATTTCACTTTGTTCCTCAAAAAAGTGAACAACCCCCAGTGTCTAAGTTAGGAATAAAAGTCAATTTACAAAACCTAGTATGTGAGCTCCCATCAAGATTCTGAGTTACTTGAACTTATTAAAGCAAATTTAGAGAGATCAATTGCTCTAAACATGCATATTGCAAGGTGATACAAAGAGCAAACATAAAGAAAAATCCATATATACATGGTTTAACTTCATCTGTATACTTCATCTTCTCAGACATCTAAGTGGAATACCAGTAGTAAATGAGCAGATTTGCTGGAGCATGGTGCTATTACTTGCCATCTTTTTCATTTCAGCTCTAGCTGGTGACCATGGTAGGCAAAAAGTCATACATAGCATTTGCCTCTCTGGGGAGCAGTTAGGGGGCATTTGAGGAAAATTATTTCTGTGTAACATGCCAAGTCAAATAGCTAAGAAAGGATCATGAACACAAAGAAATGAAATGGGCAGGTAAGTAAATCAAATTATCTATGAGAAGAAAACACTAGAATTGTTCTCAAACTGTCCTATTTTAAGAAATAAAAACAAAAAATTAAAGAATATCAATTGTTTTAATCCTAAAGTAACTTTTGCCTCTGCAAAATCAGCATCCTTGGTCTTAGCTCTAGACACCAATGGTGGTTCAAATATACATTTAGTTGATATGTATGTTTATCAAACACCTTCATGCTTTATGTAATTGGTACTTAAATACAGATACTTTACCCTCATTCTCACAATGCTCCTAGTGTAATGTATCTCTGTCAGATAAAATAGTAGTCATACTTGTCATCTTAAATTTTATAATAGCTACATTACAAAATAAAGACAGGTGAGATAAATTTTAATAATATGCCCAATCTGCCAAATATTATCACTATGGTATATCAGTATAATGTAAAACATATTAATTAGATATTTTACATTTTGTTTTTACATTCTAAGATTTTAAAATTTGATATGTATGTTATGCTTACAGCACACCCCAGTTGGGACTAGCCACATATCAAGGAGTGAGTAGTCACGTGTGGCTACCATATTAGATGGCGCAGGTCTGTAGGAAGATAGAAATGAAAATAAAACTACATTACAAATGAATAAATCTATGATCCAGGCATATCCAAGGGTTCTGTGAAAAACAAAGTCAAGGGTTCTGTGAAAAACTTGCTCCTTGGAACAAGATGGTAACTTGTATTCCAGCATGTAATAGCACTGATATGACGTAGTCTGTAAGGAAAAAAGTCCAGCCATTGTTAATATAATGAGAATGGTTTGTGCCAAATGGATGTAACCTGGCAGCCAAGAACAGTGGACAGGAATGTGCATGAGTAAGCAATGACAACTTCACTGTACTAGTCAGCGGGGGCAGTAGACACCATTGAATGAGCATGTGTACTGTATGGGCATTGCGTTCAACATGACGGAATGAGCACAGCAACGAATCTGCATCAAATTTTACATTAACCTTGAACATTATTACCCCCAGAAGCTACTCAGATGATTCAGAAGGCTGCAGCTATGGGCAACTGGTGATTGGCAATTTTATCACGACAATGTGCCCCCTCATGCATCATGTGTTGGCAGAGTTTTTTTGCCAAACATCAAATCACCCAGATGACTCAGCCCCTCTACAGTCCAGATTTGATGCCCTGTGACTTCTGGTTTTTCCCCAAACTAAAAGTCACCTTTGAAAGGCATGAGATTTCAGACTGTCAATGAGATTCAGAAAAATA